>PVJN01060611.1:0-11526 GCA_004026805.1 Lasiurus borealis
TCAGCCTCTCCCCATGGCTGGCAACACCCTCAATCGGCACCCCAACCCCAATCACCCTCAGCCCCTCCACCCAGCCAGCAACTTCCCACCATCTCCTCCTCCCGGCAGGCCCAGGGCCAGCCCCATCCGCCTTCATTGTGGCTGGGCCGGCCAGACCCCACCTGTGCACGGATTTGAGCACTGGGCCTCTGGTTTTAAAGATAAATCAGATCGTGTCCCTCTCTGGCCTGCAATCTTCCTGTGCCTTTCCATTGTCCTGGGAACACACCACCGGCCTCTTTCCATGCGCCTGTCACTCATCTCTCCTCCCTGCTCCTCGCTCTTGACACATTAACCTTTTCTCTGGCTCTTTGCATCCTCTGCTCCTGTGTGGGGTCCCCGTTCCTTTCTCTCTCCTGATTCGTTCCTTTTCATTCTCAGCTCACAGCTTAAATGTCACTCTGAGGAGGAGTGAGAGGAGGTGGGGAAAGCACTGCCAGTGTTCGCTCTTCCCCTGGCTGTGGTTAAGACTGTCACTGAGGAGTGTAAGCCCGGGAAGACAGGAGCCAGCTTTCCTCACTCTCCCTCCCACTGCACAGCTAGGCACAGCGCCTGTAAATGGTAGGGTGATACTCAGTGTATTTGTTGAATGAGTGTCTGCTTCCTGGAGATCAGGCATATTAACATCATCACCTGTTTTGTCTTGGTTTTTGTTAATCCTCACCCAAGGATATTTTTCCATTGATTTTTAGAGAGTAGTCGGACAGGAAGCGAGAGAGAGAAAGAGAGAGAGAGAGAGAGAGAGAGAGAGAGAGAGAGAGAGAAACATCATGTGAGAGAGACACACTAACTGGTTGCCTCCTGCACGCGCCCACATGCTGGGGATTAAGCCTGCATCCAAGGTATGTGCCCTTGACTGGAATCGAACCCGGCACCCGTTAGTCCGCAGGCTGGTGCTCTGTCCGTTGCACCAAACCAGCCAGGGTTCATCACCCTGTTTTTATTTTTAACTACAAAAATAATAGATGCTAATCATATATTTTAAAAACTCTGCAGGAAGGGATGAAATGACAAGTATCACCATTTATTTTTCCCCTCAATTCCTGCCCACTGCAAAAGTAACCACTGATAACCCCTGATTCTGTCTTCTCCCACAGTTGTATAACCCTTAAAACACACACACCAGCATGCTACAAGTATTGGCTCTATCCTGCAACTTGCATTTCTTTTTTATGTTTTGGGGGTTTTTGGTGGTGTGTTTTTTTGTTGTTAATCCTCCATTTAGGATATTTTTCCCATTGGGGAGAAGAAGAGAGAGATAGAGAAAAGGAGGGAGGGGAGAAAGGGAGAGAGAGAGAAATATCGATGTGAAAGCCACATTGATGGGTTGCTTGCTGAACACACCCGGACCCGGAGATGGGAATCGAACCCTTTGCATGGGCCAGTGCTCTAACCACTTAATACCATCGGCCAGTTTCTACAAGTTGTGTTTCTTTAAAATTTTGGTAAAATAGGTATAATGTAAAGGTTACCATCTTGATCATTTTTTAAGTGTCCAGTTCGGTGATGTTAAGTACATGCACATTGTTGTACGACCGATCTTCAGAACTTTTTAGAAATATATATTTTATTGATTTTTTACAGAGAGGAAGGGAGAGGGATAGAGTTAGAAACATCCATGAGAGAGACACCCATCAGCTGCTTCCTGCACACCCCCTACTGGGGATGTACCCTCAACCAAGGTACATGCCCTTGACCGGAATCAAACCTGGGACCTTTCAGTCTGCAGACCCATGCTCTATCCACTGAGCCGAACCGGTTTCGGCACCATCTCCAGAACTTTTTCATCTTTGCCAAAATGACTCTCTACACCCGTTCAACAGCTCCCCGTTTCTCCCTCCTCCGAGTCCCTGGCAACCAGCATTCCACTTCCTGTTTCTCTAGGTTTTAACAACTTGGTTTCAAACTTAACACGTCTTCCCAGAGGGGCTCCTGCCATCCAGCTCATTATCCTCAGCCACTAGCGTCTCTCAGCAGCTCCCGCTGGCACTAATCCTGTCCGTGGTGTGGAGATGGTTCCCAGCATTTGCCATTACAGATGGAGCTGCAGGCCGGGGTGACGTCCCAGACTGTGAGGTCAGGGAGTGTGCCCTTCCCTTTTGCCCAGTTGCTGCTCAGAGAAGTACCGGTCACCTCCCACTCACAGCGGAGGAGAGGGCTCCTTTCCCTGGACACAGCCTGCTGTTAGCCAGGGACACGGTCCCATCACAGAGACGGTGGCCTGGCCTGCGGGGTGGGGGGCAGGGGAGCGTGGTTAGTGACTCCCTGCTGAGCGGATTTTCAGGGAGAAGCCTGGGAGGCGAGCTGGGGAACCGAGCTGCTAGGTGGATCCGCAGGAGGAAGTTCATGCAAAAGCCATCACAGGAGTGGACTTGGAATGGAGCTCGTTGCCCTGGCAACCCGTTTCCCCTGCCGCCAAGAGTGGGTTTTCTTCTTTCTTCTGCATCTGGCAGGCGCTCCTCTCCCCACACCGTTCCTTGAGAGAGTCCAGCCTTCTTTTATTGAGGTCAGTGAACCCTTTCTGACAGTCACCGCCCTGTCACTGACACGGTGTGATTGATGGCCTCTCTGGGGAGGGGCTGGCTGAGCCCCATCCCCACTGTCTGAGCCCATCCCCCCAGACACCAGGTACACCGGGGTGTCTCCCCTAAAACACCGACATCATGGACCCCAACGACCTGCACTGAGGGGCCAGCGGAGCCCAGACCCCCAGGAGACCGTCCCGTTCCCCTTCCCAGGGAGAGGTTTTTTAGGTTTAAGAATGCCAAAGGTCAAGGTCAGGGAAGCTCTCTGCAGCAGGCCTCCTGAATCAGCCCCGGTTCTGTGCCAGGGTTCCTCCGGGACATTTAACCCTGAAGCTGCTGACTACAGCAGAGCCGAGGGGGACGCAGCACACAGAGGCGCAGAATTAAGTTATTTACTGTTCCTGGCAGTCCTTCTAAGTCCTGTCCAGTCCTCCTAAGAGCTCAGTGACGTGGGGATTACTGGTATGATCCCCACTGTTCATAACAATGACATCGGGGGCTCTGAAGCTTGAGTGATCTGCCCACGATCTCGGTGCAGGGATATGACCGGACGCTGCCTGGGTGTCAAGGTCAAGGTCAAGGTCATGCTCACCACCACCACCACCACCACCACCACCACCGGAAGATAACTTGGTGACGTGAACTAGACAGAGGAGGGGCGATCCCTTTTCTGGGTGTGATTGACAGCAGCCCGCTTTCAATCTCCCTCCACTTAGGCAGAGACAGCTGTGGGATTTAACCAACAGCGACACCGGGTCCCTTCGCTGGACAGCGTCCTCCTCCTGGCCTCCCGCCGGCCTCCTGTGAGCAGGCAGCGGCTGCAGCGGGGAGCACGGGGTGCAGGGTCAGAGCCAGACTGGCACGGACCCTGACCTTGTCTGACGCCCGCCTCACGCAGAAACCGGGGAGCCGGTGTGTCTTTATTTCCTGTGAGAGCGCCCGGAGGATTAAGGGAGCCGAGGGGGGAGCATCGAGGACGTGACTTTTCTCTTGGGAGTCTTTTCGGCTTCCTCTCCCGTGGGCAGGCGCTCCGTCCCGCCGCCTCCAGGGTGTGTGACAGGACTGATGGATCTGTGCCCTCCAATCTGGTTTTTCTCCGTCCTCTCTCTGAGGCACCCTGGAGCCAGCCCTCCCCTGAGACTCTAGTCTCACTGTCACACACGTTTAGTCTCCACAGTCCGGCTCCCCAGGGACCGCTGTCCACAGCCCACAAGCCCCCCTCCCCCGGCAGGCCTCAGAAAGGTGGCCCCGGTGCTCGGTGCTCCCCCGTCCTTAGAACTCTGCCGGAGGGACCGTGGTCTGGGCAGCGGGAGCACAGATGGCCATTCAAGGGCAAAGGTGAAGACAAATGTTGCTTCTCTGTTTCCTGGGCCTGGTCTGAGGACCCCGCCCCGCTGTGGGGGCGTGGGAAGGAGCCCTAATTTGCCACCTCAAGGTATTCTAGCGTCTTCCACTTTAAATAGTAAATGCTCATTTACGTGTCCTCTCCTTCCGGCTGCCTCTCTCCATGATGGCCAAGTCCAATGCGTGGTCTCCCATGGGCTTTTTGTACATCTTTATTTTTTAATATGTTTTATTGATTTTTTTACAGAGAGGAAGGGAGAGGGATAGAAACATCGATGAGAGAGAGACATCCATCAGCTGCCTCCTGCACACCCCCTATTGGAGATGTGCCCGCAATTAAAGTACATGCCCTTGACCGGAATCGAAGCTGGGACCTTTCAGTCCACAGGCCAAACTGGTTTCGGCTACCCAGGGGCTTTTTGGAGGATCTGCTGACACCCAGTATTGAGGCCAGGCCTGGGCATGCGGCCCCGCAGAGAGCGGTCTCTTCTGACCTGAGGCTCAGGCCCCCCGACACTCCATGACCCCTTCCCAGATCCCACAGGAAGGTCAGGGTCCCCCGCAGCCGTGCGTGGGGAGCAGGGCCAGTGATCCAGCTGTTTCCCCCCCTCCTCGCCCCTCTGATGTGGGGACTCCGTATCCAGCCCCATAGGGGTCTCCTCCCAGAGGTCCAAGCAGGAGAGGGCCAGGCGTCCGTGCTTTTAGCTGTCCCTCTACCCTCCTCACACGCCCTCCTCACCCCTGCCTTTGGCCCGGAGGGGGTGATTCACACCATTTGGGGGTGACCTGTGTCCCTGCCTCTGCCTTGCTTCACGGTTGTCCTGGGGCCACACGCCTGGCATCAGATCCTGGTTTCCTTCTCCTTGAGGCTCAGCACAAAACTCGCTGGTCTAGTCCACCAGGCCTGGCTCTTGCTAGGTTAATGTGAGTTTAAATTATTTAGAAAAGCCTTTCTTGCCAAAACTGATTTGGCTCAGTGGGTAGAGCGTCGGCCTGTGGACTGAAAGGTCCCAGGTTCGATTCCGGTCAAGGGCGTGCATCCTGGTTGCGGGCACATCCCCTGTAGGGGGCGTCCAGGAGGCGGCTGATCGATGTCTCTCATCTCTGTTTCTAACTCTCTATCCCTCTCCCTCCCTCTCTGTAAAAATCAATAATAAAAAAAAAGATGAAAGAAAAAAGAAAAAAAAGAAAAGCCTTTCTCTCCAGGCAAACACCGGTTTTCGAGGCCAGCCCCTTGCTTCACACTCAGGAACATTCTCTTCGGAGGCCTGACGCTGAGCTGCCCACTTGCTCTCTGCATTTCTAGCCCTCGCCCAGGCACACAGATGCCGCTGACAGAAAAGGGGGGCAGTCACTCAGAAAGGGGTAGAAAGAGGGAAGCACGTGAACTGGCTCCCCAGTCCATGCGCTGTCGATCAGATGTGTTTCAAGGTCCTTCCGGCCCGAAATTCGGTGCCTTCGCCTTGTCGATGTGGGGGCTCCTTTTCCATTAAAGAATGGCCTTTGGCAGCCATTTGATACGTTGGATTCAAAGGAGAATAGTACGGAGACACGTGAAATCCATTGGTGGTGGATTAGGGGGCGGGAGAAAAGGTGGAGACACCTCTGGGATCGGATAACAAGCAGCACGGAGAGACACGGGGGGAGGGGCAGCGACAAGACAGCAGTGAGGAGTTCTTGGGCTCAAGCTCCCAAGCTCCGGGGGTCTTGGGCTCCGGGGCCCGCAGTTGCTCCTCGAAGGGGTTTGAAAAAGGAAGTGACACCGATCTTTCCAAGGTATGTTACCCTATACGCATGAGAACAACGGACAGGGCTCTCTTAAGGTCAAGGTTGACCTTTGCTAAGGAGGCTATCGGCCTGGGGCATGACTATCCACCGTGACCTGCCCAATCACGAATTTAGGATCAGAGCAATCCGGGTGGTCACTTTAGGGCACTGACCTTGCCAGGCCTGAACTTGTAAGAGTTTGTTACATAACCCCTCACATTCACAGAGGTGTGCGCTGTGTGTATGCTTCCGTTCTCATAGCAATCCTGCAAGGGACCTATTTTTACCTCCAGTTTACAGATTAAAAAGCTCAGAGAGGTTGAGTGATGTGTCCCAGGTTACACAGCAAGTCAATGGCCGTGCTGGGAGAATCAACCCCGGTGACTCCTGAGTCTAGAAATCAGAGGGAAGGCACGAATCTGCTGAATCATATGACTTGACAGGGCTTTATAATGAAACATGTAGGAAGTTAAAAAAAGAGCGAGGGACATATGTGCTGGGGAGTTTTGGGGAGTGGTAAGCGGTAAGGAGATGGTGAAACTGTGGTTTCCATCATCCTGAGCCGGGGATGCTAAAGATCTGTGGACGAATGGAAATGCCCGGAAGTTTCCTGTGATTTCTGAACCGTGGGGTCGGGGTGAATTCTCTTACAAATATCAGGCTGGGGGTCAGGAAGGAAGACAGGGATTGAAGGGCGTCCGGAAAAAGGGGGAGTGGCTGACTGAGTGGTCAAGAGAGGACCAGGGCTGTGACTGGTGATTTGTGGGAGCACTTGGTGTTATCTGAAAGGGCTGTGGCGCCCTAGCTGGCGTGGCTCAGTGGATGGAGTGTCAGCCTGCAGACTTAAAGGGTCCCAGGTTCGATTCCGGCCAAGGGCACATGCCTGGGTTGCGGGCTCAATCCCCAGTGGAAGGCATGCAGGAGGCAGCCAATCAATGATTCCCTCTCATCATGGATGTTTCTATTTCCCTCTCCTTCTCCCTTCCTCTCTGAAATCAATAAATATATTTAAATAAATAAATAAAAGGTGCTGTGGCATTTCAGGTTCCTGCCCCCGGTTTATTCAGAAAGGTATTTTCCTTTTTATTTATTTTGTAATTTTTTAACATCGATTTGAGAGAGAGAGGAAGGGGGCGGGGGAAACCATGGATTTGTTGTTCCGTTTATTTCTGCGTTCATTGGTTGGTTCTTGTGTGTGCCCTGAGCGGGGATCGAACCCGAAACAGTACTTTAACCAACGGAGCTCCCAGGCCAGGGCCAGAGAGGTATTTTCTTCCCTCCGACCTCTTCCTCCTCACTCCCTCTCCTGCAGAGACTATGCTGGAAATACGCTCCCTGCGAAGCTCCTGTCTGGCCGCAGGTGAGCCTGGCCAAAGCCAGCAGCGAGCCGCTGCAGCCCACCTGGCTCCAGGGTGGGATGTTGACGCTCATCTTGGATGATTGACAGCGGGGGGCGGAGGGAGGGCTTGACCTGGGAGCGCTGAGCAATGGGATGGTGACAGGAAGGGTCGTTTGTGCTCACAATTGCTTGTCTGACAAGACAGAGCTTTGGCAGGTGTTGGTAATGAAGCTGGCATTTGGGATTTCCGCCTTCTCCCCCTAATGAGATCCAGCAGAGCCAGGGATGAGCCGCCTTTCGAGTTTTCCCCTTGGGCAATGAGCTGGTCTGCCCCCTGGGTGGCTGTCACTGTCCTGTCATTGCAACCAGATTCCTTTCACGTTACACGTGTGAAACAGAGCCCGGCCGAACCGGTGAACACAGTGTGTGTGTGTGTGTGTGTGTGTGTGTGTGTGTGTGTGTGTGTTTTCACGTGGCTGAGACATCATCGCCTCGGTTCACCGTGTCGGGGTGTCTGTCGGCGTGCCCTGAAACACTGGCTTCTGAGCAGAGAGCTCCTCAGGCAGGAAGGCTCCCCGCTTTTCACCTTTCACTGCTCGGTGGTGGGCGAAATGTCACTTAGCCGAGCTTCCCCAACCCGCCTGACCGGTCTGCCCCTCTCCCGTGGTGCTCATGCCTCTCAGCCTCTCCTCTGTGGAGCCCCAGTGAGATTTCACATTGTTTCTGAGTTGATCTGATTCACGGTTTGCTCCCCACTGGGGCTGGAAGCCGCAGGGAGACAGAGACTCCGCTCTGTCCGTTCTGAGGAGGGCCCTGTGCCTGTCTGTGCACGTGGCCACGGCCATCCCGGGTCTCCTATCTGCCTCTGCTGCCATGTACCTAGATCCCACATCCGGGGATTGCTCCATGCCCAGGATTCTCCCTCTGGCACCTGGGAGCAGTTTTTACTCCTCCAAACCTGCTGGCAGTGTTTTGTGAGCATAAAAGCAAACGTGCATTTGGTGGCGGGGGTGGAGGTATTCATCGGATTCAAGGTTAGAGAGACTTTCCTGGGCAAAACCCTTTCCCACAATCACGGGCTCCCTGGCTGAACTTGGAAGCTTCCTTGATCCGCTTGCTGTTCCTCAGCCACTGTTTTCCATGCCGCTGTCTCTCATTATGGAAAACTTGCCTGCTGGGATACTGTATTTGTCCGCCCGTCATCCTTCTCTCTACCTGCAATTATACAAATTCTCTTCTCTTACAAACTACACCACACACACACACACACACACACACACACACACACACAGAGAGAGAGAGAGAGAGAGAGAAGCTGCCTAGGCCCACATAGGATGAACATGTGACCTATACCAGCCAATAAGTGTGTCTCCTTTCCCTAGTTCTCAGGCTGGACTGGGGGGAAATGGGAACCATGTAACTTACACCTGACCAATAAGGCTTTTTGGGGTTCTAAAACAGATGTTGAGGGGAAGGTGGCAGGCAGAAGTCCTGGCTAATTCATGGAGCCGCTGCCACTGCAGACAGTGCACCTGCTGGTGTTCATTTCTGCTACTACACATCCGGGGATTCCTTGAGGAGGGAAACGGAGACAAGTGATGAGAGAGGGGTTGGGGGGTGAGGAAGAGGGAAAGGGGGAGTCTGTCCTGAGTTCCAGCCTTTGGATCAGGCATGACTTAAAGCTTTACCCAGCCCTGAATGTTCCCCCTGAACAGGCCTGTACGTTCTCCTTTCTGGCTCAAATCGGCAGGAGCTGGATTTCTGTCATCTACAACCAGAAGAACTCTTAACCAGCTGCCTCAGCTCGCTCAGGCTGCTGTAACAAAACACCACAAACACCAGGCATTCGGTTTTGTGTGCCGGTGGAGGGAGCATGCGTGGCTTCTGACATAGCGGCGCCTCTGATGCGTGCAGTTTACCGGTATCTGTTCGTCTCATTTTAGTCTCCTTAGTTCTCTGACTTTATCACTCCCCCATCCTCTCCCCTCTGTTAGTTTTTATCGCTTTACCGCTGAAAGGTCAAAGTC
Source organism: Lasiurus borealis (assembly GCA_004026805.1). Taxonomy (NCBI): domain Eukaryota; kingdom Metazoa; phylum Chordata; class Mammalia; order Chiroptera; family Vespertilionidae; genus Lasiurus; species Lasiurus borealis. Next base: position 9,042 of record PVJN01060611.1, read on the forward strand.
AGTTGTTCAGGGGCATCTGTCCTTGGCTACGAATGATGGTGATTATAGAAAATTTGAATTTTTTTAAGGAAAAGGGGCTGGGAGATGGGGATATCCAAAGGGAGGGGCTACACAGCACCGAGACAAAGGTATTGGGTTCGTAATGGCAGCAAAAATATACCTAGGATAGCCAAAACCGGTTTGGCTCAGTGGATAGAGTGTCGGCCTGCGAACTGAAAGGACCCAGGTTCGATTCTGGTCAAGGGCATGTACATTGGTTGTGGGCACATCCCCAGTGGGGGGTGTGCAGGAGGCGGCTGATCAATGTCTTTCTCTTATCAATGTTTCTAACTTTCTATCCCTCTCCCTTCCTCTCTATGAAAAAATAAATAAAATATATTTAAAAAAAAAATATATATATATATATATATATATACATACACCTAGGATAGCTGAAACCGGTTTGGCTCAGTGGATAGAGCGTCGGCCTGCGGATTGAAAGGTCCCAGGTTCAATTCCAGTCAAGAGCATGTACCTTGGTTTCGGGCACATCCCCAGTAGGAGGTGTGCAGGAGGCAGCTGATTGATGTTTCTCTCTCATCCATGTTTCTAGCTCTCTATCTCTCTCCCTTCCTCTCTGTAAAAGTTCAATAAAATATATTTATTTTATTATATATATATAGACCTAGGACAGTAAAACCAGGAAGGGCACAGAAGAGGCAACAGCAGAGCCCGGGCTGGGCTGCTTTGGCTCACTGGGGAGTCGGAGAAAGGGGGGCCCTGGAGACAGTTCAGGAAGTTGGTCTGGGATGAGCTGCTGCTGCCCATTGCTCCCCTGGTTGCCAGTTTCAGGGGGTTCCTTAGAGGTTGGGAGATACAGGCCTGTGGGGGAAGGGGGTGGGGAAGTAATGGCACAGGTGTGCTCCTTAAAGAGAGAGCACACACTGGGTCCTTCGTCCTGAGCACATTTCTCTCTCTCTTGCAGGAAATCTCAGGGGAGGGTCTCCACAGACTATTCATCCGCTCTCCAGGGGTGCTCTTTCAGGGTCATGGTCTCCACTGATTGGTCGGTGCCGGCAGGGGGGTCATTAGTCACTTGCAGCTGGTCCTGAGGCAGCGAGGAGTCACCTGTCTGGTTTGGCCGCCTTTCTGGGCCTGGAGCTGAAATGCAGGGAGGAAGAGGCCAGGGGGTCTAACTGCCTGAGCAGGGATCTGACAGATCTGGGGTCTAAGTCACGTGACCAGAGGGATGCTAGGGGAGGATGGGTTCCCCTGGGGACCACGTGCTCATTTTCCCAGTTTCGCTGCTGCTGGCACTCGGGCTTCCTTCCCGGTGAGTTTCTGTTTCTGGCCCTTGCGCTGCTATGTCTGTCTAACAGCCACCCACTCGCTTTTCTGCTGCACCCACTTGGCTGCCATTTAGGGTTTCAAGTGAAGTTGGGAGCTGAAAGAGGGGGTGTTGCCCTCCCTGAGGCTGGCAGGCCCATCAGCTGGGTGGTCATCCACTTACAGAGCTGTTGACTTGGTCACTCACTGCCTGAGACAGGTCACCTCCTGAGACAGGTCACCTCACCTATTTCCTCTCCCAATGTCCTGGATGTGGGTTAGAGAGAGACCTGCAGCAAACGTTCCACAGACAAACCAACTTCAGGAAACCCCCGTGGACAGGAGTTGCCTCAGGCTCCCGGAGAATCTTCTTCTTTCGTTGGATGAGCTTTTAAACTCTGTGCGGAGTTTACCTCTGGCAGCTGGAGGCCCGCTGGTAGCGAGCAGGGAAAAGGAGCTTCAGCTTCTTGGCTCCTGGTGCCGAGAGCGGCGTGGAAACCACGCTGAGAAGCGCTGCTGCTCATGATCAAAGAGCTCCCGGGACCCAAAAAGCTGCCCAAAGTTTGTACAACGGGCTGCTCCCCAACTCTGGGGGGCGGGGGAGGGCGGCAAGAACAGGCCGGGCCGGGCCCCCGCTCTCAGGGGCATCTGGGCCAGTGGGAGGCTCGGAGGCTCCCGCTGCTCCCTCTGCCTCCTCCGCATCTCTGAGCAGCGTGCGGGCTCCCGGCTCTGCTCCCGCGGCTCCTGGCGACTCAGCAGCCTTGGCTGCCGCCCAGCGGCCCCGCCTGCAATCCTCCTGCTCAGCCCGGCTCACTCCAGCTCAGCAGCTGCCAGAAGCCGGCTCCGGCTCCGGCTCCGGCTGCCCCAGAAGCCAACCCCAGCCAACCCGCCACCAGCGACTCAGCAGGGACGTGGTGATGGGACATGGGGCCTGAGGGCCCAGCGCGGCAGGGAAAGGAGCGCAGAGCTGAGTCTGACAATGAGGAGAAGGGGCAGACAGAGAGCTGAGTCTGACGATGAGGAGAAGGAGCAGACAGAGAGCTGAGTTGTGACGATGAGGAGAAGGAGCAGACAGAGAGCTGAGTTGTGACGATGAGGAGAAGGAGCAGACAGAGAGCTGAGTCTGACAATGAGGAGAAGGAGCAGACAGAGAGCTGAGTCTGACGATGAGGAGAAGGAG
>PVJN01060612.1:0-11526 GCA_004026805.1 Lasiurus borealis
CAAGCAGATTGTCACCTCTCTTCTGACTCCATAAATAGAAATCTTATAACAAAGCAGAAAAGAATGAGGACTTTGGAGCCAGACTGCCTCAGTTCAAACAACAGCTCTGCTGTTTCTGTGATATGGCCTTGAGAACATTCTTGTGGAATTATTGTGAGAATAAGAGTCTACTCTTGTGAAGTACTATGTGCAGTTCCTGGCAATCATACTGATTGTTGTTAAGAACTCCTTCTGAAAATGGATGCACACATGGTGGAACAAAAACTGTTAAAACTTTGAGCTTTCTGTCCCCTCTCCTCATTCACCCCCTCCCCCCACTCCCCACCACACACACACACCAATTGTTCTTAATTTTGGCTGCACATTTGAATCACCGAGAAGCTTTTAGAAATACTCTTGCTGTACTCCATACTAATTAGATCGAATCTCTCAAAAGGGGAAATTAGACAGTAGGAATGTAATGGAGTGAAATACTTTGCTCTGACTCTATCTTAATTCTAGCCTGCATTTCTCCCATGACCTTCAGGCTAATAGCTCTAGCTCCTGCTATAGACTTGCCCATCAATTAGAGGAATTCTGCCTGAGGTTTGCGTTTTTGCAAGAAGAGCCCCTTGTCAGAAAGCACATTTCCAGAAGAGGGAGGGAAATCTGTACAAAATATTGACTTTATCAAAGATTTATAGGAGCCTCAAGACTGGACTCAGATCTGCAGGGGTCAACTGAGCAGCAGGAATGAAGAGATTATTGCATTTACCCTCCTCCTTGGATCACTTCCACAATAGGTGTCTAAGATCCTCACCCAGCCCTGGCACCACCCCTCCCCCCATCTCTTGACATAAAAGAGGACTAAATTGTAGGCTCTCTTAAGATGGATTTGCAGAAGCTATGAGGCATTTCCACATCTTGTCCATCAACAAACATGTCCTTACTTCAAACTCTGACATTTTGATACTACACTTGATCTTAGCCAAAAGGCCGAGAATCGATCTGACATTTTGAATATAGGCCTTTGAAACATTAGGCACATGGACCTTGAACCAGTAACAGGAATTTTCCAAATTTCCCATATGATTCCACTCTATAGCCAACACTGGCAACCACCGCCTTAACCCCTACACCAAAGAAAATGCCTTACTTGCCTTTTGATCTGCTACTCCTGCACAAGTCAGTGTAAATGAATTCATCAAACAGAATGCAGAATGCAGGCCTTACAAAGACGATCACAGAATGAGGCTAAATATCAAGATTCAAGAAAATTTGGAGAAAATCTGTAGTCGTATTCCATTACACTAAGACAAAACCCAAAGTCTGATAAGATGTGGCTCTTGGGTGGTCCAGCCTTATCTGCTGTGGCTCCAGCCTCCTTGTCTCATCCTCCCTGCTGCTCACCAAGCTCCAGCCTAACCAGCTACCTTTGCATGCCTTTACCAGGCCAAGCTCTTTCTGCTTCATCTGGTGACTGTTTCTAGTTCCAGAAATGTTCTCTACTCTCTGCCCTTTTTTTCTTTTTTATAAAAAATATTTTAATTGATGTTTTTAGGAAGAAAGAGGAATAGAGAGAGAAAAAGAGAGAAAGAAACATCTATGTGAGAGATAAGCATGGATTGGTTCCCTCCCATCTGGGGATCAAGATCTCAACCTAGGCATGTCACTGGACTGGGAATCAAACCAGCGACCCTTCATCGTAGGGAACAATGCTCAACCAACTGAACAACACTGGCCAGGGCTCTTTCATTACTTGCCAAGTGCCTCACTTTTCTGAAAAATATTTCTTGACCTTCCAATAAAATCAGTCCCTCTAGGTCCCATTATTCACCAATATTGTAGTTTCCTTCATAACATCTACCATAATGTGCATCTGTTTATTTATTTGTGTAATTATTGACTTACTGCCTAACTCCTAGCTAGACTATAAGCTTTATGTTTATTTTGTTCTACTTCTTTATCTTAGTGACATGTGGCTAATATCATGCAATATGCTGATTGTTTGTTACTAAATGAATGAGTAAAAAGCTGGTAGTTCTAATTTTGATCAGTAATTGAAAGGTTAAAATTTAGTCCTGAAGGTTTTTTTTTAAATACGGTTTTATTGATTTTCAAGACAGAGGAAGAGAAATAGAGAAATAGAAACATCAATGAGAGAGAAACATCTATTGGCTGCCTCCTGCATGTCCCCCACAAGGGATCAAGCCCACAAGCTGGGAATGTGCCCTGACCAGGAATTAAACTGGGACCTCTTGATTCATGGGTCAATGCTCACCCACTGAGCCACATTGGCTGGCCCTGAAGGGTTTTTTATCTTCATATATGTATATATATACATATATATGTGTGTATGTGTGTATATATATATATACATATATATAATATATAAATATATTTTATTGATTTTTTACAGAGAGGAAGGGAGAGGGATAGAGAGTTAGAAACATGAGAGAAACATCGATGAGCTGCTTCCTGCACACTGCCAACTGGGGATGTGCCACAACCAAAGTACATGCCCTTGACCAGAATTGAAACAGGGACTCTTCAGTCCACAGGCTGATGCTCCATCCACTGAGCCAAACTGGTTTCAGCTAAATATATTTTTATTGGTTTCAGATAGGAAGGGAGAAGGGAAGTGAGACAGAAATATCACTGAGAGAGAATCATTGATCGGCTGCCTCCTCCTGCACACCCCCTACCAGGGATTGAGCCCACAACCGGGCCTGTGCCCTTGACCAGAATGGAACCCTGGACCCTTCAGTCTGTAGTCTGATGCTCTATCCACTGAGCCAAACCCACTAGGGCTGAAGGGGGTTTTTGATCATCTATTTCAAAATTTATGATTTGGATGAAGAAATTGATATCCAAGTATTTAAATGATTCGGACAAAATCATTCAGCTAATTAGTGGTGGAATGAGGACTTAGTCTCATTTCTTTCACTTGTCAGTCCAGTGAACTTTCTAGTACTCAAGTGATTTGCTACTGCAGATATAAAACAAGAAAATCAAGAAACTAATATTTAGATATATGAGATGAATAAAGGTTTAATGCAGACATCATTCAGAAAAACAATGTTTAATGTAAAGTGTTAGGAGATATTAAAAACTGAATTGAGTTTTAGTTTTTAAGTGAAAACAGGAGTGAATAAATAAAAGCTTATTTAACTATTGTGAAAGGTTGCTAATCTTAGTTCATTTTATATTACCATTTGGAACTTGTCCAGGTCCTCGGAAAAGTGGGCCATCAACCAATAAGAAAGCTACCCCTCATCAAATTCCTTTACCATTCCAAGTGATTTGCAAACAGGGACCCAAAATCTTTTTGCAACTTTTAAGATGAGAAAATGAGGTTCATTACCACACAATTTATAAATGTATTTTAAAATTTATCTTTATTATTGAAAATATTACAGATGTTCCCTTTTTTTCACCCCTCCCCCCCTTTCAGGCCTTCACCACACTATTGTCTGTGTTCGTGGATTATGCATATATGCATATTAATTGTTTGGTTAATATCTTCCTGCCTTTCCTCTGAGATTCGTCAGTCTCTGGATCTATTTTGTTTGTCCATTTATGTTGTTCATTAGATTCAATATGTGAGTGAGATCATGTGATACTTGTCTTTCTCTGACTGGCTTATTTTGCTTAGCATAATAGCCTTCAGGTCCTTCCATGCTGTCTCAAAGGGTAAGAGATACTTCTTATTTATTGCTCCACAGTATTCCATGTTGTAAAGGTACCACATCTTTTTGTTTCTACTCATCTACTGATGGGCACTTGGGCTGTTTCCAGATTTTAGCTATGGTAAATAGTGCTGCTAGGAACATAGGGTGCATATATTCTTCTGATTGGTGTTTTGGGTTTCTTAGACATCAGAATTAAACAGCACATTTGGTGACTTTTGACATGCAAACAGTTTAGACGTTGCTTCTATTTTCACAAGAAAAAAAACAACTGAAGAAACTGGAAATCAGCAACACTTGGTAGATCTATTAGAGACGTGAAGTCACAGGGATTCTGCCCTGAAAACTGGACAGAATCACAGCTTCCAGGGAGCAGAAAGAAGCCCAGGAGTGCAAACCAGAAGCACCAGTCAATTTCAGTGGGAATGCTTTAAACTGTAATTAGCCAATTGCTGGAAACTTGGTACAGACTAGCTTGAGATTTAAAAATTCCTAGGGGGGGCTAGGATTAGGGAAGTCCCCACGTTCCTGAATTTTACCTTCAAGAACCATGCCAAGTTCTCACTGTCAAAACCAGAGAAAAATTCCTCTAGTTGGGAGGGGAAAAATATTTTAAAAGATGCCCAGTTTTCCTTAACAAGCTGTTTGTCCCTCAGGGGAAATAATTTTACCTAAACTTAACTGACTGGAGTTTCACGGAAGCCTAATCCACATGGGGGAAGGGAAAGACCAATTCCAGTCTCTTTTAGCTTTTGGTTTGGAGGAAAGGAAATACCCTACTCGAGCTCACTTAAGATTTGAGACCTGATTACAGGATTATAGAACACTTCTCCCACACTTTACTACCACACCAATAGGGCTCCTGCATAATAAGAGGGGATTACAGCCAAAAGAACTGCAAACCTCAGACTCTATTCTTAAATTCCTATTCTAGGAAAACTCAAAGACAATGAGGCAGACAAAAACAAAGACACTAGAGAAAATTATAGCCTCTGAACTCACAGCAAAGAAAACTTTAGACACAGCCTAATTTATAGTCAGATAAACACAAAACCTCATACAAAAAGGCAATCTCAGTTCCTTTTACTTGATACTGCATGTCCAGCTTTCAACAAAAACTACAAGACAGGCTAAGAGGCAAAAACCATAGTTTGAGAGACAAGACAAGCATCAGAGTCAGACTCAGATATGGCAGAGATTTTGCAATTATGAGGCCAGGAATTTAAAATAACTGATTAATATACTAAGGACTCTAATGGAAAAAGTGGACAACACGAGTAATGGATGGGTAATGTAAGCAGAGAGATGAAAACCCTAAGGAAGAAAGAATCAAAAGGAAATGCTGCAAATTAAAAACACAGTAGCCGAAATAAAGAATGGCTTGCCAATAGATTGGACATGGCTGAGAAAAGAATGTGAGACAAAACCTGATAGAATTCAAGGAGAAATAAACAAATGCACTGCTGTAGTTAAAGACTTCAATACCCTTCTATCAGTAATTGACAGGCGCCAAGAGGCAAAAAACAGCAAGGATAGAGTTGAACTGAAGAGCACCATCACCCAACTGGATTTAATTGACTTCAACAACAGCAAAATATACATTCTTCCCATTCTGGGATATAAAACACACCTTGCAAATTTAAAAGATTAAACATCAGCCCTGGCCGGTGTGGCTCAGTTGATTGGGCATGATCCTGTGCACTGAAAAGTTACATGTTTGATTCCCAGTCTGGGGACGGGCCAGGGTTGAGGACTCTATCCCTTGTAAGGGGTGTGTAGGAAGCAGCCGGTCCATGTTTCTCACACTGGTGTTTTTTTCTCTCCCTCTCCCTCCCTCTCTCTCTAAAAATCAATAAAAATATTGTTAAAAATAAAGATCTAAAAAAAATAATAATAAAATCAAGGTGTCAGGAGGGCTGTGCTCCTTTCTGGAGGTTCTAGGGAAGAATACGTTTCCTGTCTTTTCCAGCTTCTAGATGCCACCCACATTCCTTAGCTCATGGCCCCCTTAATCCATCTTCAAAACCAGCATCACACTTCTGTTTTTATATCTCTCTTTGACCACTACCAGGAAGTGTTTTCCACTTCCCTCTGCCCAATGCACACATATTTATTTCTTTTATTTATAGCTTATGGTCAATGCAAATCAACTCCATAAAGTGAAAAACTATTAAAAAATTAAAGCATTATTATGCAAAAAAGCATAAAAGCAGGTTCATAGGCACACACAACAGCAGCATGAGACCCAGCAGGTGTTTCCGAGGGCAGTATGCTTGCTTTTCTCTTCAAAGCCATGGCCATATCAAACACTAGAATGCCTTGCCATTAGTGTGTGTTCCTGGGAACCAAACTTTGTATCTAAAAATATTTTTCACGTTGAAACTGTTATTATTTTGATACTTAAAGGTTAAAGCAGGTATTTTCAGAAAGAATTTACAAGAATTATTACAAACTTAATCATCTGGTGCCCTCCCAACCTTACTCCGGCAGGGGCGTCTTCATCTCTGGTTTTGTTTCTGAGGCTCTCGGCCAGGCCTTCACCTCTGCTCCCACCTCTGCTTGCTTCCTTCCCAGGCTCCCTTGGCAGCTCCTCCCTGGCTCCAGGCAGCATTTTGGCTGTGACTGCACCTACTTCCAAAGTCCTGTCCTGGAACCTCATCTCACAGGGGCCAGTGCTCAGGAATGCCCCCAGAGTGATGAGACTTGGGTCCTCCTCCTCCAGCCAGCAGACCTCTGCATACAGGCTGCCACAATCTACATCAGGCCAAGGAACTCTTACTGTCTTTGTCTTTCCCAGTGACAATTTGGAGATTTTGTAGATAAAGATTCAGAATCATGTCACTGTATCTGTCACTGCTGCTGCCTCCCTGGGATACTCTCCAAACCTCCCCTGACCTTGGGTGACCTGTGACTGCTCTTTAAACTTTTTATTTTTTACATATTTTTAAAAAATATATTTTATTGACTTTTTACAGAGAGGAAGGGAGAGGGATAGAAAGTCAGAAACATGGATGAGAAAGAGATATCGATCAGCTGCCTCCTGCACGCCCCCTACTGGGGATGTGCCTGCAACCAAGGTACAAGCCCTTGACCAGAATTGAACCTGGGACCTTTCAGTCCACAGGCCAATGCTCTATCCACTGAGCCAAACCAGTTTCGGTTCTTTAAGCTTTTTAAATTGTCGCCTTCTTGCTGAACAAGGTGCTATCAGTAGGTCAGGAGCAGAAAACCACAGGAGAAGCCTGCTGGTAGAGCCAGTACCTACCACCACAATTGTTACTCGAGATTCTGTCCTGGTGATATAAGTCTATATGGCCTTGTCAGGACCTGGGCAGCTTAAGTCTTTGGTGGCCAGTCGAAGGAGGTCTGGGAGCTCCAAACTGCATCCACATTGTGGCCTTGCTGAACTGGCTGAGGTCCCACCTGGAGAGGCCAGACTATAGTCTGATTTCCAGTGGCTTTTCCTTCCACACTTTGGATAGGGACCAGGCAGGGGTCTGAGGTTTGGGCAGGACTTGACCCAGTGTCCTTCTGTTGTAGGCAGGAGGAATGGCAACAGGTGTCTGACTGGTGGGGTCAGACCAAACCTGGTTTCAGCAATCTTGGTACTTGGGTTCTGGCTAAGAAAATAATTCAGAGCCAAGACTCAAACTCACTAAAGAAAATTTATTTCCACAGGCAGCACAATCTCAGACATATGCCGAAAGAACTTCTTCACTGATACTGCTCCAAAGGCAATGGAAGCTAAAGAAAAAATAAACAAATGGGACTACATCAAAATAAAAAGCTTTTGTACAGCAAAAGAAACCATCAACAAAACAACAAGAAAGACCACTGTATGGGAGAAAAGACCACTGTATGGGAGAACATATTTGCAAATGTTATCACTGATAAAAGTTTAATCTCCAACATCTACAGCCAACTTATACAAACTAATAAAAGGAAGATAAATGATCAAATAAAAACATGGGCAACGGACCTAAATAAAACCTTTTTGAAAGATGACAGAAGGAAGGCCAAGAGACACATGAAAACATGTTTAAAGTCACTAATTATCCGAGAGATGCAAATCAAAACGACAATGCGATACCATCTTATACTTGTCACAATGGCAATCATCAACAAATCAACAAACGACAAGTGTTGGCGAGGATGCGGAGAAAAAGGAACCCTTGTTCACTGTTGGTGGGAATGCAGACTGGTGCAGCCACTGTGGAGAACAGTATGGAGTTTTCTTAGAAAACTAAAAATGGGCCGAAACCGGTTTGGCTCAGTGGATAGAGGGTCGGCCTGTGGACTGAAAGGTCCTGGGTTCGATTCCGGTCAGGGGCATGTATCCTGGTTGCAGGCACATCCCCAGTAGGGGGCGTGCAGGAGGCTGATCGATGTCTCTCTCTCATGGATGTTTCTAACTCTCTATCCCTCTCCCTTCCTCTCTGTAAAAAATAAATAATAAAATATATTAAAAAAAAAAAAGAAAACTAAAAATGGATCTCCCATTTGATCCAGCAATCCCACTCTTAGGAATTTATCCTAAGAAATTACAAACACCAATCAAAAGGATTTATGCACCCCTATGTTCATAGCAGCACAATTTACAATAGCTACAATTTAGAAACAGCCTAGGTGCCCCTCAGCAGATGAGTGGATCAGAAAACTGTGGTACATCTACACAATGGAATTCTATGCTGCCATTAAAAAGAAGGAACTCTTACCATTTGCAGCAACCTGGATGGAACTGGAGAGCCTTATGCTTAGTGAAATAAGCCAGTCAATGAAGGAGAAACACCACATGATCTCATTCATTTGTGGATAATAAAGAACATTGTAAACTGATGAACAAAAGGATAGATACAGAGGCAGTAAAGCATGTGAAATTATAGCAGGAAGATTAAGGAGAGGTGGGGGTAGATAAGAGATCAATCAAAGGACTTGTATCTATGCATATAAGCATAACCAATGAACACAGACACTGGGGGGTTGGGGTATGCCTGGGAGGGGGGGTAATGGGGAGATATATATACATGCAACACAATAAAAAAAAGCAATCAAGAAAGGAAATAAAAACTTTAAAAAAAAAAAACAAAGAAAAAATTTATTTGAGCAAGCAAAGAGAAAGTACACAAGGAGAGAAATTTTGAGTGGACAGCTCAAAGAGCTGCTATTTTCCACTTTCAAAGACTGTGATTAGACTGGACCCACTTGATTAACCCAGGATAATCTCATCTCAAGGTTTTTAACCTTGATCCCATCTGAAAGTCCTGCTTTGCTGTGGAAATATTCACAGCTTCCAAGAATTGGGACATGGAAATCTTTTAGGGACCATTGTTCTGCCTACCACACATGGTTTCTCCAAAGGCTTTCTCATATATTGTGTTGATATTATTTAATATCAACAATGTGGTAGAATAGAAAGTACACATATTAAAATGAATTTTCCATACAGAGAGACAAACAGAAAGAATGTATTTGCCCCAAGGTCATACAACTCATATTAGGGCTCTTTACAAAATGATCTTACCCTCCCTCTCCAGCTTCATTTTATACAATTGCCCTCCATCTAACCTCTATCGAAAGTGATACCATTGTAATGAAGTTTGTCTATGTATATAAAAGTCTAGGCGACAGATCAACTGGCTCACCAGCTGACCAGCTGGTAGTTGTGACACGCAGTGACCACCAGGGAGCAGATGCTCAATGCACAGGCATGGAAATATAGAACAGACTGAATCTCAGAAGAAAGGGGGAGAGGGGGCCTGGAAGAGATTAACCAAAGATCTTAAGTGCACATATTCGTGTACTGGTGGGGTCCCTTGGCCTGGCCCTCTTGCAATCTTGGACCCCTGAGGGATGTCAGAGACCCAGTGGTGGTGCAATTTCCACAGGCCAGGCCAAGGGACCCCACTGGTGCATGAATCCCTGCACCAAGCCTCTAGTTATTGATAACAGGAAAGGAGTGAAAGGAAAGCCAAATAGTATAGACATGTCATTTGTTAAAATTTGCAAAGAAGCTGCAGTTTAACACTCCCCAGGGAGCAACTGGTCTATTCCCTGCAGATAGCTGGGGGAAGGGACTGAACAAGGGGGAGTATAGATGCATGTTGGTAAAGTTTGGGTGACATAGGGAAGGTACTTGCTTGTTAGTCACACCTGGGATCAAGTCATTAGCCAGAGTAGGCATGACCACTGCAAGCATGGGAAGATTTGAGAAACTTAATCCCCTAAACAAAGAAGCGTTCTCTCTCTCTCTCTCTCTCTCTCTCTCTCTCTCTCGTTTTCAAGACTCTTGGGAATCTTGTTGTAGTGGGTGTGCTCTCTTGGTTCCCCTGCATTCGCCCACATGACTCACAGCCATGTGGATCCCACACACGATGGACTTGGATTGCAACTAGCCTGAGGCTATGTTGGATCCAACTCCAACAAAGAACAGAAACTCTGGACATTGGCTTTGCTTCTGACTCTGCTGAAGCCCCAGCTACACATGTTCCACGACTGGATCAAGGGAAAAGGGGTTTTGGAAACCCAGGGATATAATTTCATGCAAATAAATATCACTCATCCTTCCATGTGAGACTCAGAACATTCTTTATCTCGAGATATCATAAGGACTCAACCCCCGGCACTCAGTGCAGAAAAGGATACCCCAGGTCCACTGATAACAAAAGTGAACTTTTTTTCCTCCTCAAAAATGTCATTCCTGCCTGTCCAGTGTGGCTCAGTGGTTGAGTGTAGATCTAGGAACCAGAAGGTCACAATTCAATTCCTGGGTAGGGCATATTCCTGGGTTTTGAGCTTGACCCCAAGTAAGGTGCATGCAGGAGGCAGCTGATCAATGATTCTCTCTTATCATTGATGTTTCTCTTTCTCCCTCTCTGAAAAATTTTACATATATATATATATACACACACACACACACACATACATATATATGTCATGCCCTTTCACAACCCAGTCTTTTGATGTGTTGTTGTATAGTAAATTGGAACCTGGGCTCCTTCCCATGCTCCAACTTCCTCTTCCACCCCGTGGGAATAATAGTGAAGGCCATCTGAATGTGAGATCTTGGGAATCTGGCCAGTTACTTGGTTTAAGAAAGGTCAAAGAGAAACGGCTTGTAGATGTGAGCCTAGATTGTAAACAGGTAGTGTTTTGATCTTACACTGCTTATACACAGATCCCCTCGCCCTGCATGCCCCTGTGTTTCTGTTTTCTGTACTCTATAAATCTGTGTTAGGAAAGTCTGGGTGGTGACAAAACAATAGTGCTGGCTGTCTGCCCACAGTGGGGGCCTGTCCGCAAGCCAGATGGGACTTAGCGAGACTTTACCAGTGGCAGCTGGTGCAGCAGTAAACTTCACCCTTCGGCCACCACTGCTGCACCCTAAGTCCTAATAAACCCGTATCTTTCACAGCCAGTCTTCTATGTTATTTATTTGGAATCTATAAACAATACATTGAGGATTTTTGGGACCTCAACACTTTGCATAACAGCTGTCATACCCTCTGGGAGGGAGTCCCCACAATCTTCACTTGGCAAACATTTACTCATCTTTTAAATGTTCCACTTAATGTTGTCTGCTGGCTCTTCCCAGATCACCCAAGCTAGTGGCTCACTGCGCTTCGTCATATTCTTGTCACACATCATAATACATGTGCACACAGGGTGTTAGGATGGAGATGATTCTAATTGCCTAGTTTTGATGGAGATGCTAAAATTAGAAACATCAGGAGACTAAAGTCAGAATAACACACACCCTTCTAGAGAGAATTTGAAACCTGTTGCATAACTCCTGGACTCTTTTGCCAGACCAGAGTTACAAAATAGGGCCAGAGAGGAGAAAACTTTTGTGAGGAGAATA
>PVJN01060613.1:0-11526 GCA_004026805.1 Lasiurus borealis
TTTGTTTCTGTCTTTATAGCTTAAGAAATGTATTAAAACTCCAGAAATCCCTTCAAAACATGTGAGGAACTGGGTCCCAAAAGTGTTGGAACAGCGACGACAAGGCTTGGAAACATATTTACAGGTAAGATGTGCTTAGATGCTCAGTTTATATGGCATAGTTTAAATAGCCCTTTATCTCAGTGCTTTTTCCTCAGAACGTACAAGTGAGATGCAAAATACATGACACAACCAAACCTTCTAGATTAAAATAAAGTTTAAAATTATAGCTGTGTTGTTGGTTGGTTCTTTTAGCTTAAATTGGGTTCTATTTAAAATTGGTTATGTGGATCAGGGAAGAGAAAATTTAGTGTAAAGGTAAAAACTGATGTTGAAAGGGTCTGTTTGTTTTTATAATTCAACTCTACAAATAACTTCGTTTTCCCCTCCAAGTTGTATTGCTTTCTTGTAGCCTTTCTCGCCTTGAGGTTTAGGATGTTTGGGAGATGGTAAGAGGAACTGAATTTCTTAGTGGGCCTGGCTAGTCCATCTATGGGATCAAATTGAAAATGAGTGTATAAAATTTGCCTCTGATGAAGTGCCAACTTCTTTGAAAATTAGCATTCATGTTTTTAAAAGAATACAGCAGGATGTTCTTTCCTGCAGCTAGGTTACAAATAGAACTACCTAAATTCGATGAACAAAAGTACTCCCTTTCTGCCAAGTGACAGAAAAAGCAAAAGGAAAGGTCAGCTCTTCCAAGATCTAAAACGATAAAGACTGGAGGGCTCGGGTGAATGTTCAATGTAGTTATCACTGTCCAAAGAACTCTGCACAGGGTGAGTGCTGAGCTGAGGTTGGGGGAGGAGCAGCACGTGGAAGCTTTGTGGTGAGTCCACTTTAGAGGTTGACGCATAAGAATGACGAGATGGTGTGAGATGGGGGGTCGGGGAGTCTTGGCTCTCAAAAAGAAGAAGTTGGACTTCACCTAAGATTTGGATTTACCATGATGATCTATCTATCCATCTCTAAGACATGTTACAGCAAAGAAATCCGCAGCCCGGCCTGAATTCTTCCATTGATAACTTCCTAACCCTATTAGCATTGATCTTGGTGTGGATTCTGTGTACGAGGGCAATAATAAGCTGTGTTAAGCCAGCGTTACTATTTCTTCTACAGAACTTTTCTTTAAAAAGATTTTTTTAAATTGATTTCAGAGAAGAAGGGAGAGGGGGAGAGAGAGAGAATCATTGATTGGCTGCATCCTGCACACCCTCTACTGGGGATCCAGTCGCAACTCAGGCATGTGCCGGGGAATAGAACGGTCACCTCCTGGTTCATAGTGGTTCGATGCCCAACCACTGAGCAACAGTGGCCAGTCTCTCAGAACTGTTCTGAGTGGTTTTGCCTGGATAGCTGGTGTTTGGAAGCTGAGGAGAGGCTGTCACTAAAGGCTTGGTGATAAATTCAGGGCACTCTGGCTGCGGGAAGATGCTGAGCCCTTTCCTGGCCTCCTGCAGTCTTCCTGGTCTTTACACTGCCCAAAGAGGAGAACCAGCAGCTGGCAGCCCTGCGAACATCTGAGGAGGCCTCTCTTTACTGTTTTTGCTCTTTTGCTTTTTGAACATGGTGGCGAGTCCCTTGGCTGCCTCTCTCAGGGAGTGGGAGATGAAAGGAAACGGGGACCACAAATGACAGGAAAGTGTGTGGCCGTGTGCTGTGAGAGTCTGTATTTGGAGCTGAGAGATTTTCAGAGCTTCGGGCAACACTGTAGAGCAAAACCAAAACAACAAAAAAACTAAAAAAATGAGATGTTAGACATTGTATGCAAAGAGTAAAATGCGTGTTCTGTGTAATTAAATGGTATGGGTAAACATTACATTCTTATTTGTAAGGCAGATTTTCCACAGATATTGTATATCTTCAGACTATAGTTCTAAAGAAAGCTTTGCTCTCTTCCCGCCCTCTGTATTTGACACATGACTTCCATTACTCCTCAGTGTAAACATTTTAAGTTGTTTGTACTTGGAATATAAATATGCGGGTAAAATCATCTGGCACAGAGAGGAGTTTACAGTGACACTCAAATTGAGCTTAGAACTTTCTAGTGTCAGAACGAAGCTTGAAAGATGTGGTTGAAGGACAGAGAGGGCTTGTTTCCTGTTGTGCATTTAATATTCAATTTGTTGTGTGTGAAGTCCCTGGGGAGTTCAAGGGCGCTTCCTCTTTTTTTCAAACCTGACTCTGCAGGCATTGGGGGCTGGACGGAAGGTGGAAGGATGAGTGGGAGTGCTTACCAATCCCAAGTGAACTAAAAACCCTGACTTAGGTGTCTTTTCACCATAACTTTCGGTATTTAACTCTAAATAAATAAATAAATTCAAAACTAAGAAAAGAGAGAAGTCTTATTACTGATCCTTTTGCTCGCCCGTATGACTCCAGTTAGAATCCCACTCACCTTGAGCACTTGCACCTGAGCCTAAGCTCAAGGGTG
The DNA here is from genome assembly GCA_004026805.1 of Lasiurus borealis. Lineage (NCBI taxonomy): Eukaryota > Metazoa > Chordata > Mammalia > Chiroptera > Vespertilionidae > Lasiurus > Lasiurus borealis. Next base: position 2,474 of record PVJN01060613.1, read on the forward strand.
TAGGTGTCACCAGCACTCCTCGGCAGGCACTGTCCTGCAGCCAACCCACCTGGGCATGAACCAGTTAGGAAGGCCTGTTCTGGTCCATAAACCCGAGAAAGTATTAACTCCAAAGCCACACCATTTCCATCTCACAGGGAACACAGACATTATCTAATCCACTTGCCTTCTGCCCTTTGGTTATGGTCATGATAATCTCTCTGGCCTCAGTTTCCCACCCATAAAATGGGCAGATTAACTCTTGAGAGAACCAGAGAAAACATTTCTTGCTCCTCTTGTCCAAGGAGCAGCTTGGTCCATGGGTGAGTACAAGACACACATTTCCAAAGGTGATCTTTTAGTTTAGAGATGGAGAAACTAAGGTCAGTGGTGTAAGAAACTTGCTTCACTTCCTATAGTACATTGGAGATGGGACTGGAATTTTAGTTTCTTAGCTCCTAGTGTAGGCTCTTTGCATTATGCATTGTGGATTTTCCAAGTCTGAGAAGGTTGTTCATCCTTGACATATAATTTTATTTAGGAAAGTAATAATAATAATAATAAATAATGAAAAAGACCTTATAACCATTAACTATCACAATGTTATTGATTAATATACAACCCAGCTCCCTTGATAGATCAGTAGATTAGTGATTCTTTCAATCTATAACTTGAATATTTAGAATCCTGTGGACATGGGTATGTGTCTGTTTGCTGTGTTAAATTATTTACATAGAAGTAAAAATCTTAAGAATTGAGGTTTCCCAAACTGATTTGACCATCAAACATGTTTTTTATAATAGTTTTCTCTCCTCATTTGAGATGACTTCCCATCTTTCCTGAGATCTAACTGAAATAAAAGTATAAAAACTTAAGAAGGAATAAATCTCAACAGTTAAGTAGTAGATGGGCAGGGAAAAGAAAAGATCAAAGGAAGATAACATTTTAACAACTTTCTGTAAGATGGAAATTCCTAGACATTTGTAAATGGATGCAACAGAAAGCAGAAAGCAGCAGCCTAGACTCAATTGTGGGATCACGTGCTAGAGATGGGAGGCAGCCTACCCATGGCTGTGGTGAAGAGCTTCTTAGAATCAGTAGGTGAAGGAGAGGCCGAGGTGAGCAGTGAAACTGAAAACAAGTGGTTCATTCAGGGTATATCTGGGACAGGTGCCCAGGCTACTTACATGGTCCAGCCTGTAGGCAGTCTGATGTTTATGACTAGGTAGAAAAAAATGTATGACTTTCTTCCTAAAAACAAAAAATATAACAAAATATTAAGCAGAATGATTGAGGAGAGGTAAAGCTTTTAACGTGGATATTGGGGCACTCAAGTTGACAACCCTAAGAAAGTCCGCCTGACTGCCTGCTGCACCCACACTGTCCACATGGGAGGAGGGATGTGGTGCCAGCAGAGGAAACCCACCCAAGTCTCCCAGGCCACTTAGATTGATAACCAAGGATCGCCAGGCACTTAAAGAAAACGAGTAGCATGAACAAAAAGACCAACGTGAACTAAAGTGCTGGCTCCTCATCAAAGTTAATTCAGGACACAAAATATACCTTAAAGATTGATTTAACAAATAGAAGAGTTTCACAAACATATTACATCTAAATGATGACACTAGGATACTGTGTAAAGGAAACATCAAGAATACATACAAGTTCTTAGAATTAGTTATTATCCAATTGAAAACATTCAGTAGCTGCTCTCTCTAGTTGTGATGCTGTTTTGTAAAGTACAACACAAAAACTTCCCAACAAAAGGACATAGAGGACTGGTCTAATTTCTCCTTTCTAGAGACCCAGAAAAAAAAAAGGAAAAGAAGAAGAAGAAGAAGAGTGGAAAATACAAAAGTAGGGAAGGGAATAATCAAAGGAAAAAAAGTTGAAAATTCCCCTAAGCTGGCGGATAAGAACCGTTAGATCAGAAAAGGCGATTCAAGAGCAGGGCACAAAGAAGGACAGAAAGGCTCTAGTGCCCAGACACTGGCAAGATGTCATTACATTGGAGATGAAGATTCATAATCTTTCTGAAAAGAAAAAATAAATGGAGGGTAAGGTTAAGGTGTAATCATGGCTCCATTTGTTTATTTGAGGCTGATTTAATGGGCAGGTCTTCTCAGTTGTCCATCTTTTACCAGCTTCTGCAATGGGGCATGGCTGAACAATGACAAATACTGTATGTTTTCCTAGAATACATTCTTCAAACATGGCGAGTTTTGGAAAACAAGTTTAATTATTTTACTGACCATGAAATTTTATCTGACAATGGATTTCATATACTGTTCATTCAGGGGTGGTATAAGGTTATGCAGAGTCCTCTGTTAGGGTCCATCTATGGCAGCAGTGACTGGTCAGACTTAGAGTGCATTTCAACTCAGGCCAACTGGAGTATAAACCTTTATAAAATGCAGTCTGTTGTACTTGTACACATGTGTACACCTGTGTTATAAATAGACCGTCAACATGCCCGTAAGATAGTCCCCAAAATAGTTGCAGCATGACCATTTTAAATACTTTTTATTATTATTTATTACACAGCTTGTATGTAGGCTGAATGTCATGGAGTTCAGAGCATACTAGTAATAGTCTCTGTGTCATGCCTTTTACCCTCTTCCACCCTGCCGCCCACCACCATGCTTACTTAACAAGACATTGCCTCCCGAAGTAGGCTGCCTTCCCACTCCACTGGGCATATTTTCCAGCCTATTCTCTTTCTCTTCCACTAGCTTCTTTACTTTCCTAACGATTCCGCAGCAGCTTAGTCCCTTTTCACATTATGCTACTGTTTACCCAACAATGTTCTATGTAAAACACGATTTCAGTTTTTGAAATTTGGGAATGGTGTTTATATAGAAAATTGTTGGGTAAGCCGTTGCTCTGTTTGTCTGAACAGTTGCCTCATCACCTGTTGCTACATGAAAATTCTTAGACAAGGTGCCAGTTACCTCCAGAATCACGTGGTCAGGCAGGTGTCTGGTACCACCTAGTGTTTTCGCAGAAGTGTTTTCTTTCACTTGACAGGCAGTTTCTGTCCGAGTTGGAACATGCCTTTAAACCCCCATTTTGTGAGCCACATTTTCATCCACCCTAGAGAGTATTCATGGACTTAGGTTTATGATTGCAGAGCACTCGTAAATTTGACACTTTACCTGGCATTACCTAAAATACCTATTTTATATATGGCCAAGAGCCATTTTTAGGTATATATTTAAACCTTTTCTTCACTTCATTAAAGAATAATATCAATTAATACTCTTTTAGGGGGCCTTTTCTCCAAGTCATATGCAGAATCCCAAAGTTGTTTTTTTGTTTGTTTGTTTTTGAATCACTTTATGACAATTGTAGGGTAGGCAAAATTGAGCTGAGAATAACAGACCAAATGAAACCAAACTGAGATCCAGGTTTGTAATGTTTTTAATGTTCACTTACCAGAGAAGGGGCTCCCTCTTGCTTATCTCAGCAAAATTGCAAACCACTACTTCCCACCCGCTGCTGGAATTGTGAGCCATCAGTACTGCAAAGCTTAAGTGTAGAACAGGTTTCTATTTAAGATCTTAGAATTATAATGACCCCTAAGTTAGTTTTACTTTTAAAATGAGTTTTTAATATCATCATAGATATTTCTAAAGGTAAAACATTTATTATGTAAAATATTTTTACCCGTTCTTTTGCTCCATGTTTGATTTTCATGCTTTTAAGTTGGACACATGTATCTGTTCCTGGCCATCCAATTCTGGCTGAGGAGTAATTTGACATTTTCTTTCTTAACCCACCACCACTTTCAACAAAGGCCTTGATGAAGCTGAGTAAACTCAGCATGTGGCCAAGAAACGCCTGCTTTCCTAATGGCCACCTTATTCCTTAGCTTAGGTGCTTACTAGCAGAATTTTGAGTTTGATTCACAGATAAAGAAGTGTTGCAATGGAAGCTTCCCTTCTTATAAAGGACATCCTTTCCCCCCCTTAATCCTCACCTGAAGATATTTTTCCATTGATTTTTAAAGAGTGGAAGAGAGAAGGAGAGATAGAGAAAAACACTGATGTGAGAGAAATACATTGATTGGTTGCTTCTCACACAGCCCCCACCAGGGTCAGGAATCGAGCTGCAACCAAGGCACATGCCTTTGACCGGAATTGCACCCGGGATCTTTCAGTCCGTGGACTGATGCTCTGTCCACTGAGCCAAACCAGCTAAGACACAAAGGATTCTTTTAAACTGCAACTGAAGTAAAGAGCAGGATCTAGTGTAAAGGGCAGGGCTGTATTGGTGAAAGAGAGATGTGCAGTGTGGGCTTCAAAAAAGCACCGCGAAGCCTATGGAAGTAACAGGATCGGTGAAGGTCCTGCTTATAACATGAGACAAAACTGTTCTTTGTTCTCCTTAAAGATTGTGAACAGTGTGTTAAATAATATTAATGGCCAGGATTGTCAGTATTTAACAGTACTTTCCTTGTACAAGTGATTTTATTGATCGATACGGACTCAATATAACAAGGGCAGATTATTTTTACTGATTTTATCAAAACCTTAACCAAGTTTGTTAGTGCACCACATATCTTTAAATAGATCTAGATGATGATATAGATTAAGAAAAGCAAACCACCATCCATCTCTTTTTGATCTGTTAATAACTTAGATCCATCATTGCTGGCGAGTGTTTCCAGACTCCGCTGTGCATACATGTTTGTGTGGAGCCTGGTGAGAAATCCTGTAGCCTTGTTTTAGTGGTTGGTTTTCACACAGAAAAACCCTAACCACTTATCCAGAATTTGGCAGGCACGTTTGTCATCATATTTTGTGAAATAATTGACAACATATGAATTAAAAAACATTTTAAAAATCTCTGTTTTCTATTTTTAGTTTCATAGGCAGAGACCTACAGATTCTTAGGTTTTATGGAAGTCCAAGAAGACTTTTCTGTGCTGAGTTAAAAATTCTTTATGAAGGCTACAAATAACCACCTAGTACTATGTATGATATTTCTTCCCATTATATATTTTAAAGGTTTGCTTTTTTCATTACATAGAATTGTGCTGCTTAATTTCAAGTGCTTTTTGTTTCTCAGTGACTTTGGGGCTTCTGTTGGTCTCAAAATATCTTACACTTCATTTACAATGATTCTCAGTGCAGAACAATTTTTTTTAAACTTTAGAAACAAGTCATATATATTCTTTTTAAAGAAAACAATACACTTTCCTTTTAATGAAATAAATTGAACCAGTATTTTAAAGACTCAGACATGCATTCTTGCTCAACTTGGTAGGTGAGCTTGGTGGGAGGAAGCCTGCCCTTCAGAGCTGTGGATAATGAGCCCTTACAGGTAATATAGGTCCACGGAAGTGACATCAGTAATGACCATTTAAGAAGTTTTAGGAACCTCAACAATGTTTATGATTTTATGGAGAGGAGTCTGTGTGAAGGAAGGGAATGAAATATGCACTGAGAGTTTGCCAGTTCAATTTCTGATCAGGGCACAAGCCCGTCAATATTTCTTTCTCATTGATGTCTCTCTCTCTCTCCCTCTTCCCCTCCCTCCCTTCTTCCCTCTCTCCCTCCCCATTCCTCTCTCTCAAAAATAAATAAAACATATTATGTTTTTAAAAAGAAAGAGAATGGAATAGAGATAGGCATTTTAGTATACGAACGGTGGCTGCAACGCTTTAATCAGGCTTAAAATATAAAACATTGGGAGTTTTAAATCTATGAATCATCAAATATTGATTATCTGATTTGGCATCTGTACTGATTTTAAAAACTACTCTCAGTAGACACTAGAAAAGGTTCAGGGATCTAAACTAGAGCCCCTGGTTAATAAAATGAATGTTTAGGGTTAAATTCTCCTCTACCAGCTGGCTGTGCTGAGGGCAGGCCTTCCAGCTGCTGCTTACTGTTTCTAGAAAGAAGCTTGGTGGAATGTGTGGTGGGAATACCCAGGCCTGCACGTGTTTCTAGAAAGCCAGCTTCAAGCCCCTTCCAGAGACATGTGTCAGTGATGCCACTTCATGTGTGTGGCTGGACCATATGCTGCTTTTCTTCACATTTAATCTATCTTCAAAAGTAGATGGTTTTATCTGATTAAAAAAAAACAAAAAACTTAAGCCTCAGAGGGGAGGGTTGGGGTAGGGTGAGAGATCAACCAAAGGACTTGTATGCATGCATGTAAGCATAAGCGATGGACACAGACAATAAGGTGAGGGTGAGGGCAGGACTCGGGGCGGGGGACAATGGGGGAAAGAGGACACATTTGTAATACCTTAATCAATAAAGAAAAAAAAAACTTAACACCTTCAGCTAGCATTGTATTTGTGAATATTAGCTCCTTAAGGCAGTTATAGTGGGTTTGAGTCTTTCTTTAATACCATAGTTTTCCATTCAGCAAAGATTTTAGGAAGCCTGACATTATTCTTTGGATACTTTTGATTTGTATTTTATCACATTTGTGGGTGATAGACTCAGTGGGTTTTAAAAGAATTGGCTTTTGTAATGTGGTTTACTTTTAGTTTGATGACTCTAGTTTAACCAAAGGAAGTTCACTGCATTTTATAGTCATTTCTTTTTTTATGTAAGTTGCCTTTTTCTTTACAGACATCAAGATTTCTCTCCTGGTAGGTTAATATGTTTTTAGTATAATATGTTTTTAGTATAATAGCATTTTTATTATTGTCCTGATTTCTCCATATGTGCATATTCAACAGTTTTGAAAACTCCCAAGAATAATAATTATTTTCTGTAATTCTTCCACTTAGACTAGTGGTTGTGAACCTGGGCATTTTACTTCACAGGAGACATTTGGCGATGCACAGAGGTATTTTTGGTGGTCATCACTAAGGATGGGGATGGTAATAGCATTGAGTGGGTACAGTCATCTATGCTGCTGAACATCCTACAATGCATACAGTAGCTCTCAACAAACAGTCATTTGGCCCAAAATATTAATCGTGGTGAGACTGAAAAACTTTGACTTTGACATCTCAAAAGTATGGTGTGCTTCCTTTGTCTAGTCACTATACATATTTTAATCATATATCTTAAAAGATTTGTTTTGTCATCTCTAGTGCTTTATAAACTTTTAATTTAAAAACATCACAGACATATACTATATATTAAATATTTCTCTAAGGCAAGGTTTTTTTTAAATATCTTAACTTTTGTATTGACAATTTTCAACATGTGAAAAAGTAGAATCCTATCTAATAAAGGGAATATGCTAATTGACCATCACTCTGTCACAAAGATGGCCACACCCACAGCTGAGGCCAAGTTCCCATCAGGAACCTTAATGAGCAATCAGCAGGGACCTGAGGCTACCCTGTCCCCTGCCCCCATGGGGCTTATGGGGGACCTCAGGCCCTGTTCCCCACCCAGCAGGGCTTGACAGGGAACCTCAGGTCATGCCCCCCACTCTGGAATCAGGCTGGGAGACTTCAGGCTGCACCCCTTGCCCCAGTGCCAGGCTAGGGGACCTGAGGCCATGTCCCCTACCCGGAAGGGCTTGACAGGGGACCTCAAGGTGCACTTCCCATTCTGGTGCTCCCACTGCCCCAGCACCAGGCCGGGTTACCTCAGGCCGCGCACCCCACCTGGTGGGGCTTGACAGGGGACTTCAGGCCACATCCCCCACCCCAGCACCAGGCCGCGGGACCTCAGACTTCACCCCCTGTCTGGCAGGGCTTGACAGGGCACCTCAGGCTGCACCTTCTGCCCCAGCACCAAGGGGATCTGAAGCTGTGCCCTACTGCCAGGCTGGGCTTGACAGGGGACCTCAAGGTGCATCCCCAGTGCTGGGTTGGGGGAACTCGGGCCATGCCCCTGCCCAGCGGGGCTTGATGGGGGAGCACTCCCCTTTCAGTGCTGGGCTAGGGGACCTGAGGCTGCACCCCCTTGTCTGGTGGGGCCTGATGGGGGACCTCAGGCCATGACCCCCACCCACCAGGGCTTGACAGTGGATCTCAGGCTGTGTCCTCCACCTGGCGGGCTTGATGGAGGACCTCAAGGCATCCCCTCCCCCACTCCTGTCCTGGAACTGGGCCAGGGGACCTGGAGCTATGACCCCTGCCTGTCAGGGCTTGACAAGGGTGGGACTGGCCAGGTCTGGATCTAGCCCAATTATGGTGGTGGGGGGGGCATGGGTCTGGGTCTCACACAATTTTAAGGTGCATGTGGGTGGGCTGGGACTTGACTCTGGTTCCTATGGCACACCCCAGAATCTGACAGTAGAAAGATTTTCATATACATTTTACTAATTTTCTTTCATCTCTGACAATTCCATTATAGAGAAATGGCAATATTAAATTATTTCCTCTAATTAATCCCCTTTTAATGTGCATGAATTTTGTGTACTGGGCCACTAGTCATATAATAAAATTTTAGATACTCATCAGTCAGCTTCAGTAATTACTGACTTAGGGGCAGTCTTATTTATATTACCATACTCCCCCCCCATCCCATATTATTTTGAAAAAACTCCCAGATATTATATTTTTATCTATTACTATTTCAGAATGTTATCTCTAATACATAAAGATCCCTTTAAAAATATTTTTAATAAGGCCCCATAATATTCTTTGCTAAGGATGCATTATAAATTACTTATTGAGGGCCTGCTGTTGAGTTTTGAGGTGGTTTCTAGTTTTTTTCCTAGAGTTTCATTTTTGTTTTAATCTTTCTTTGACAGATTCTCCTTGTTCTACAGGTGAAGTAGCAGGTGTGCAAACTAAGCAAGGCAAGAATGAGCACAAGGCCCTTAATTTCATTAAGCACTCTGTAACTGGTAAAGATTAATGTACATATCTCTTGCTAATTCTTTCCAATTACTTAGTTCATATAAATTCCCAAGCCTGGTTAATTATGCTGAAGTCAGGGAGTAATTTTGAATGGTGTTCCGACAACAAGGGAATTTTCCTGGTGTAACTTTGCCCTCTCACAAAGACTCTCAGCACATTAGGCCCGAAGCCTGCAGTCCATTCATTTTCTGCTCAGGCCTAATTGCTGCCGACTGGCTGCCACAGGTACCTGGATAGCCTGCGTTTAAGGAGGCAGGGACTTCTGAGAACAAATAAGGAAAGATTA
>PVJN01060614.1:0-11525 GCA_004026805.1 Lasiurus borealis
ATCAGTGATTCTCTCTCATTATTGATGTTTCTCTGTTGCCCTCGCTCTCTAAAAAATCAATAAAAAAGAATAGTGTTAAAATTAATTTGGCTCAGGAGAATCCAAGATGGTGGCATAGGTAAACACCTACACTGCTGCCTCGCACAACAATTTCAAAACTACAACTAAAAGACAGAACGGACATCATCCAGAACCACAGAAAAGCTGGCTGAGTGGAAATTCTACAACAAGAGAGAAAGAGAAGGGCTCACGGAGACCCAGAGGAGCTGCAAAAAGCTGAGGTGCGAGGACGTGCACATGGAGAGAGCAGGTGCTGGAGTACCTGGCTGTCTTTCTCTGGCAGGAGAGAAACGGAGACTCTCAAAGGCATTGAACCCGTTATCCTATGACACTAAACCCCAGATCCAGCCAAAACTCATACGGGGGGAATTTGGACTGTGAAAAGGGAGAGGTGCACGGAAATTTAGGGGAGTCGCAAAAGATCAGAGGTCTGGTGGCGCTCATGGCACTGGGCACAGAGGACAGACTGCTGATTGTGCCGCTGGCTTTCACGAGTGGGTGGGAGACAGACCCTCCCAACTGTGCCACTTCTGACTCCACTTAAGCCCCAGTTTCGGGTGAAACCCTGGGGACCTAGAATCCTGTGGTCCTGGAGCACAGGGGAGCCAGAAAGGCAGAGGTCTAAAGGCACTGTGCATGTGCACAAGGACCGCTCCAGCGATTACCCAGTCACATGAGACTCAGAGGCCGTGGAGGGCGGGGCTGACTGGAAGGAAAGGCGGTCTCTTAAGCCCTGAGACTCCACCCATCCCAAGGTCAACAGAGAGGCTTCTGTGGTTTTGCAAGTCTGGTATCATAAGGCTGACTCCAACACAGAAATTCTCCCAGCATAGTGAAAATGCCGAGACAAGGGAAGGGATCACAAAAGAAATGGAGGAAAACAAATGACTGGATAGAGAGTTCAAAACCACACTTATAAGATTTTTCAAGAATATGCCAGAAAAGTTGGATAAAGTTAGTGAGAGCCAAGAGGAGATGAAAAAGAACCAACTAGAAATTAAACATACACTGACTGAAATAAAAAATATTATACAGAGTCCTAACAGCAGACTAGAGAAAGGCAAGAATCAAGTCAAAAATTTGAAATGTAAAGAAGCAGAAAACACTCAACTGGAAAAGCAAGAAGAGAAAAGAATCCAAAAATGTGAAGATAATGTAAGGAGCCTCTGGGACAGCTTCAAGCGTACCAAAGTCAGAATTGTGGTGGTGCCAGAAGAGAGAGAGCAAGATACTGAAAACCTATTTAAAGAAATAATGACTGAAAACTTCCCACATCTGGTAAAAGAAATAGACTTACAAGTCCAGGAAGCACACAGAACCCCATAAAAAAGGAATCCAAAGAGGACTACACCAAGACACATCATAATTAAAATATCAAGAGCAAAAGACAAAGAGAGAATATTAAAAGCAGCAAGAGAAAAACAGTTAATTACCTACAAGGGAGCACCCATAGGACTGTCAGCTGATTTCTCAACAGAGACGATGCAGACCAGATGGGAGTGGCAAGAAATATTCAACGTGATGAATAGCAAGAACTTACAACCAAGAATAATCTATCCAGCAAAGCTATCATTCAGAATTGAAGGGCAGATAAAGACCTTCACAGATAAGAAAAAGCTAAAGGAGTTCATCAACTCCGAACCAGTATTATATGAAATGCTGAAAGGTACTCTTTTAGAAGAGGAAGAAGAAAGAGGTAAAAGACAAAAAATTATGAACAACAAATACATATCTATCAATGAGTGAATCTAAAAATTAAGTGAATTAAAAATTTGATCAACAGAATAAACTGGTGAATATAATAGAATCAGGAGCACAGAAAGGGTGTGGACTGATAATTCTCAGGGGGGAAGGGATGAGGGGTGCACAGGGAGAGACTGGACAAAAATCATACACCTATGGATGAGGTCAATGGGAGGGAGGTAAGGGCAGAGGGAAGGGTGGGAGTTGGGTGGAGGGGAGCTATGCAGGGGAAAAAAGATAAACAAATGTAATAATCTGAATAATAAAGATTTAATTTAAGAAATTGATTTGGCTCAACAACACCAATTTGAGTGAGGACCATCACATTTTCTCCTAGGTCCTCTAAGCAAAATTATGCCGTGGTCTGTTTTATAAAAGGTATCCCAAACATAACTGTGTTCAGGAACAGGAAATAGCCTGGAGCAGATCCACCTCACCTTGGGCTGTAGTGTTTGAGTTCAATACTTCATGTTAGAAAAGATTTTACATCATGAGTTCAGAAGATTTTGAAGGTATGTTAATTGAAGCTGGGATAATGAAAATATGTAGGCCTAATGATAGAACAGGAAAGAGCAAAGAGATTAGGCAGGATCCTTTGACTCTCTAGAAACACTGTGGGAAATAAATGAGCCAAAGTAAGGCTACTGTTAGCTCACTGGGCATTCAGAATAAAGTCCTTGAGCGCAGATTCATGGGTTAGGGCAGAATGAGCTGCCACTGCTCATTGATACCCTGGTTGCAAGTTGGATGGGATCCCTGAAATCTCAAGAGTTGGGCCAGTGTGGTTCAGTGGTTGAGTGTTAACTTATGACTCTGCAAGTCACTGATCAAGTAATGGGCTGGATTCATATTGTGGTGCATGCAGGAGACAGCCTATCAGTTATCCTCTCTCATCATTCATGTTTCTCTCTATGCATCCCTCCCTTCTTCACTGAAATCAATAAAAATATACTTGTGAACATATATTTTAACATCAATTACACTTACATCAAAGTTTAAAAAATGATTAAAACTTGTGACTTCTAATTATTTTACTATTTTATCTTGAATGTTTTTGAGTATATTTGTACCCACTGCATTAACATGTTGGAATAAAATATAATCATGAGCTACTGAAATATCCCAGCAGGCCATGTTCAGTGTCAACATTTTGTCCTTTTGAAACTGATCACGATTAGAGTATTTACCATGAGGAAAATCAAGAAATAGAACAAAAGTTAACTGCATTTAATGTTTTGAATTAAAATAAATGATGGCAAATGTTAACAATGTAAATTTAACTTAAAAGTGTATCATACAAATGGGCATTAAATTGTGCATAAGATAAAATTTGTTAAAAAACAATTTTCCTTCCAGTATTCAAAACATGTAGTTCCAAATGCAAAGAAATCAATTGAGTCCCTAAGGAATGAGTGAAGTGAATAAAATGTCTTAGATGTTGAACTATCCTCCTATTGGTTAAATCATAAATTCATTTTAAACATTAAAGGAGGTTTAAAACTTGAGGCTTCCCAATAATTTTACTGTGTTATTAGGAAAGTTCTCAAGCATATTTGTTGCTATTGTATCAGTTTGTGGGAAATATAATACAATGATGTGCTACTGAACTATCTAATCACCTCTGGGTTCAATGCTATAGTTTTGGCAGTTTAAAACGAACCATGATGAGAGTATCTATACCAAGAAATTGACATACTACAAACCTACACATCACTAAATGTATTAATGAATGCTTAGACTTAAATAAGAGTGGCTCCAAATGTTAACAGTGCAGATTAAATGGGTAAGTATATGGTATAAGTTGGCTTCAGTTGTGCATGGCATTAAAACTTGAGTAAAACAATTTTCGTTTCAGGCTTCAAACCTATGATTCTATATGGAAAAGAGTCACTTGAGACACTGAGGAATGAGGGAAATTTAAGCATATGTCTTAGATGCTGCACAGTCCTCCTTTGGGTAAAATAATAAATTTATTTAAACAATTTGAAAAAGATTCTTAGCAGACAGTTTAAAAAAGAAGATTAAAAAAAATGTTCACCATAAAAAAATTCCTCGGTAAATAGAGTTAAAACAAAAGCAAGTTAACATTATATTATTTTCAGGATTACTATTTGAAAAGGCTAACCATTGAATGTTCTTGCAGAGTAGCAGAAAAATTGGAATTTTTATATACTGTGGGTTAGTGAGAAGGCAAAGGGAATGACCATTTTGGGTCACAGTTCCACATATATTTAATGTAAAACATTCACCTACACAACTTGTAGACAAGTAAAACATATGTCTACATAATAGTTTGATAATCTACACAACAGTTTGAAAAATAAAACATGTCTAGAAATTTGAATGAAAATATTCCCCAAAGATTTATTTATAATACCCCAAACCTGGAAATAACAAAAAACATAGATCAATAGATAAAGGGTTTACTCAGAATTCAGTACTACTCAGCAAAAATAAAAAATAAAATCACTCTTCAGGTAAGCACTTGTATTGAATCTCAAAATGACTGTGCAGCATGGAGGAAACCAGCATTTGTTAAAAAGTACACATCAAATATTGTGCCTATAAAATTGAGAAGAATACGAACTATTCTATTATAAAGAATGGAAAATCCATGAGTGCATGGAGGGCCAAGAAAGGCAGAAAAAGAGATTACAACAGGGCAGTAGAAAAATACAGGATGTGACAAAAAAAGGTTTAGAGTTGCTGGTCTGGAAAATAATTAATAATAATAATACAGGAATAAACTTTGCTCTTGCCAGTGTCCTCAGATGGTTGGTTGTCATCCCATTCACTGATAAGTCTCTGCTTTGATTCTAGGTCAGTGCATATCCCTAAATGTATCCCCAGTAGAGGGCATGAAGGAGGCAGCAGATCTATGTTTATCTCTTTCTTCCAGCCTCTATCTCTCCTACCCCCAAAAAAGAATAAAATTATTTTCTAAAATATTTTTTAAAATATATAACCTGAACTTACAACTGTGAGCCTATTATAGCACCCCCCCCCCTGTGTATGAGTGGGTTTATGTCACATGTGACAGTTTCACAGCTTTATCTCAAGGTCAGAGTTCACCAAATAGCACACATTAGAAAGATGTTCTCCTGTTTCATGTCAGTTTTATTTCCTGGGAAAACCAACCTTGCCTCAGTAGCAGCAAATATTGGCAAGCAGTAAAGAGTATTGCCATTGGAATCAACAGGAATGCTGACTGGTTACAAAAGACATCCTGGGTATGATTACAGGATTATCCATCCTCAAGCTTTGAGTTCTTGCCTGTTGAGCAACAACTTTAAGGTGACCTTCCTAGAAGGGCCAAGGGAATCCACAAACCCATGAGATTATTTTGTCTGCCAGTGACTCCAGCTACAGGAAATAGTGATGAGGTCCTCAGAATATACTCAAAGACCAAAGAGGCCACAGGCCCTGGAATAATTTGGACTTATATCTAGAAGAGGCACTCTCCATCTAGTTTAACTGCAGTATCTCCCATGACTATAAAATCAGTATTTCTGTCCCAATGCTCATTTCACTTCAGGGTCTTAAAACAAATTGCACCAGCCTATGAAATCTCATACATCATGATATAAGGCCTCTTTAGAGCACATGGAGAGTAGTTCCCCTAAACATTGTAGACACTTATGTAATACATACTATGAACACAGAATATAACTCATATTGTTCACAGAAGCAGAATAAAGGTCGCCTATTCAGGGTAAATATTGAGCTCTACAAAAATAGATGTACCAGACAGATTTTATAACCACAAAGTCATGCACACTTTCTCTCAAAGCCTTGGTCAGCAATACAAAATCATCCAATATTAAACAAAGGGTGATTTTCTGCCATCAAGCTGTGCCTTCCAAAGCACAGAAAGTTTGGGACCCCAGCATATCAGTTCACCTCTGCATGCTGACAGATCACTACTTTCTTTTCAATGATCCCAGGGAATGAATAGAACCAACAAAATTAAAGTACAAAAGAACAAAACAGCTGAAACCGGTTTGGCTCAGTGGATGGAGCGGCGACCTGGGGACTGAAAGGTACCAGGTTCGATTCCGGTCAAGGGCATGTACCTTGGTTGTGGGCACATCCCCAGTAGGAGGTGTACAGGAGGCGGCTGATTGATCTCTCTCTCTCATCGATGTTTCTAGCTCTCTATCCCTCTCTCTTCCTCTCTGTAAAAAATCAATAAAATATTTTTTAAAAAAAGAACAAAACACCCTTTCATAAAGATCATAAACTACAGCAAAGGATAGCAAGAGGTTTGCAAATTCATTAACTGGAACCTGAAACAATTCATCACAGCATAATGTGAGAAGTACAATGTCCTTGAAAGAAGTACCACTTCTTAGCTGAGGAGAGAGACTCTGAACAAAACCTGTGTCCAGTCAATTCTCTAGTCAGAGAGAAAGGAATGAAAATCCAGCCAAGAGCTTTGAAAATTCATAATTTTCTCAAGCACAACCTTAGAGTATGCAGGGGTTTGTGACTGATGGACACTCTTGGGGTAAGCCAGGTGGTACAGGTAAAATAGCTTTCACAGAAACATTTGTAGTGACATACATCAGGAAGTAGGCCTGAGTAGGTTACCCAGTGTGATTCAGGTTCTGGGAGCCTGAATTATGCCAGAAATGTATGAGGAATCAAGAAGAGTGTATCCTATCTAATAAAAGAGCAATATACAAATTGACTGTCACTCCAACACAGAAGATGGCTGTCTCCATGTGGTCAAAGATGGCTGCACCCATGTGGACACAAGATGGCTACCACAAGATGGTCGCAGGGTAGGGCAGTTGGGATCAACCAGGCCTGCATGGGAGGGCCGTTAGGGTTGACTGGGCCAGCAGGGCAGGGCAGTTGGGGGTGACCAGGACTGCAGGGGAGCAAAGTTGGGGGGCACCAAGCTTGCAGGAGAAGGCAGTTGGGGTTGACCAGGCCTGCATTGGAGGGGAGTTGGGGTCGATCAGGCCTGCATGGAGGGCAGTTAGGGTTGACTGGACCAATAGGGCTGGGCAGTTGGGAGACCAGGACTGCAAGGGAGAGAAGTTGGGGGCGGGGGACCAAGCCTGCAGGGGAGGGCAGTTGGGGAAGTCCAGGCCAGCAGGGGAGAGAAGTTGGGGGGGAACCAGGCCTGCAGCGGAGGGCAGTTAGGATTGACCAGGTGTTTAGGGGAGGGCAGTTGGTGACAACCAGGCAAGCAGGGGAGGGCAGTTAGGGGCAAACAGGCTGGCAAGGGAGGATAGTTAGGATTAACTGAGCCAGCTGTGGAGGGCAGTTAGGAATGATCAGGCCAACATGGGAGGGCAGTTAGGACAGGGGAGTAGTGAGGTGTTAATCAGACTGGCAGAGGAGTGACTAGAGGGTGATCAGGCTGGCAGGCAGAAGCAATTAGGGGCAATCAGGCAGGCAGAAGCAATTAGGGGCAATCAGGCAGGCAGAAGCAATTAGGGCCAATCAGGCCTAAACCCTCAAAGGTTGGACAACCCTCGAAGGGTCCCAGATTGGAGACAATGCAGGCTAGGCTGAGGGACACATACCCCCTCCATCCACGAATTTCATGCACCAGGCCTCTAAGGTTCTGATAAAAGGGGTTTGCATTCATGTAAGTAGGGGTAAAGTCTTCTCTTTTGGGGTTGCTATTCTCAGTGAGAAAGCAAAACACTTCCTGATAATTTAAAACTTTTCTTCAGTGTGAACTCTCGTGTGTTGAAAGAGGACAGATTTGTAGGAAAAAGATTTCCCACATTCCATACACTCGCGAGGCCCTTTTCCAGTGTGAACTCTGTTAGGTTGGATGAGAGTAGAGCTTCTGCTGAAGGAATTCCCACAATCACTATACTCATATGCTTTTTTCCAGTGTGAACTCTCTTGTGCTGAGAGTGCAGGTGTGACTGAATGACTTTCTATAATCACTACACTCATATAGTTTTTCACCCATGTGAATTCTCTGATGCTTTGTGAGAACAGATTTTTGCCTAAATGATTTCCCATATTCACTATACTTACAAGGTTTTTCACTAGTGTGAAGTCTCTGGTGTACAGTGAGGGTAAAACTATGACCGAAGGACTTCCCACAGCCACTACATTGATGTGGCCTTTCTCCAGTGTGAACAATGTGATTTTGAATGAGGTGAGACTTTTTACTGAAGGACTTCCCACAATCACTATACTCATATGGTTTTTCTCCAATGTGAACTTTCTGGTGTTGAGAATGGAGATGTGCCTGTATGACTTTCCACAATCACTACACTCATATGGTCTTTCACCAGTGTGAACTTTGTGGTGTTCAATGAGGTGAGAGCTTTGATGGAAGCACTTCCCAAATCATTGATATGGCTTTTCCCAAGTGTGAACTCTCTTGAGGCATAAGAGGTGATAACTGCCACTAAATGATTTTACACATTCACTGCATTTGTAAGGTTTTTCTCCAGTTTGAGATCTGTGGTGTTTTGTGAGGGAAGACCTGTGATTGAACAGCTTCCCACAATCAGTACACTCATAGGACTTTTGTCCAGTGTGAACTGTCCTATGTCTATTGAAATTTAAGTAAACTTTCTCACAAGTATTACACTCATAATTCACTACTCCAGAGCAGACACACTGATGTTGAACAAGGTTCTGTTTGTGGCAGGAAGCTTTTTCACACTCATCCCATTGGTGATGCCTTTTCCTATTGAGAAATTTCTCTGAAATCTCACTACGATTGTGTGGCTCTTCAGTGTTGACAGTGGCCTGGGACTGGAGATACTATGAGATGTCTGGGAAGTCTTCCCCAACCTCCATACTGGTTGAAGACACCCCTGATAATAGAAGCTGCACCTGGTCACAAATGAGGCCCTGTCCATAGCCTCCTTCCAGGGCTTCTCTCCACTAGCATACCTCTGTTGCTGGTGAGAGTTTGCACTGAAACAGAAGTCTCTCACACATATGTCACTGCAGAATGCTTTCTGCTCAAAGTCTGCTGATTGTGACTCAGTCAGGTGCAGAATAGCTTTTAACACAAAGAAATACCTCCCACAGAGAGGGGTCCTCTGAGTTGCTGAAGCTGTCTTAGAAGCACTATCCTGTGACTACCCTTGTACAGATTCACTCAGCTCAGAACAGGCCTCCACATCATCCGTTTTTTATTCCAACAACCTGAGAACAGAAAAATGGTGGTAAAATAAATGTCAACTGTGGTGATAGGGAGAACTTTCTTTATAGAAGTGTATTGGGGGGTAAGAACCAAGATAGCAGCACAAGGCATACACCTATTCATGCTGCCTCTCATAACCACACCAAAATTACAACTAAAAGACAAAAATGACTATCCTCCAGAACCATTGGAAAGCTGGTGGAGTGGAAGTTCTACAACTAGAAGGAAAGAAAAATGTACACTGAGACCTGGTAGATGTGCAGAGGCTCAGAAAGGCAGAGGTCCAGAGATGTGTGCACATTGGGCTGCTGTGAGATTTATTTTTTTTAAATTGGGAGGGAGTTACAAGTTCCTCACTGCTCTGAACTCCATTTTCTGGAGATATTCTAGGGACCCAGACTCATACAGGGAGAAAATGGACTGTTTACCACAAGGTCGCAAAGAGAGGGTGGCCTTCTCACAGAGGTGCACACAGGAATCATTGTTTACTGCCCTGGGGCATGGGATGCCAGACACGGAGACATGCAGAGAGGGCTTACTGGCAGCCAGCGCTGTTTGCCATGCCCTACCAATTCCCTGAGATCCCACCCTGCCCAATTTATAAAGCCACCACAGCAGCTTTTGCATATGAATGGCCTGCCCTCTAGCAGCTTAATCTAACAAATTGCAACTGGGTCAGACAACTCCAAAACTTCCAAACTTCAAGCAAAGAGGAGAAAACTGCAGGTTTCCCTATAGCTACTGCTGGGTGGCCTCAAACACTAGCTGACTTGCACCTCCTTGAAGATCCAGGAACCAGTGTACCGAGAGGTCAGTGTGAGACAACACCAGATTTCAACTCCTTACATCCACAAGTGACACACTCAAGAGGCAGACTGGGTGAACACCAAAGCCTCACTGAAGCAAGTCCTGCCCCATAGGGGTGTCTCCAGCACAGCAGTTCTACCATTAATGGATACAGCTAATTCTCACAGTCATTTGGCCTGGAGGTCAATTCCTCCCAGTGTACCAATAGCAATCAAGGCTTAACTACAATAAGACTGTGTACCCAGTCCACAAAAAGGTACATCAAAAGTGTCCACCTTAGGTGATTGGGGAGGCGGAGCTACTGGGCTATAAAGGACAACTAGCACACAAAGCCACTCCATCAACACAGGAAAGCAGCCAAAATGTGAAGACCAAGAAATATGTCATGAATGAAAGAAATGGAGGAAAGAAAACTACTGTACATAGAATTCAAAACCACATTTATAAGGTTACTCAAAAACCTTTTAAAAACCACTGAGAAACTTAGTGAGAGCTTCAAAGATCTTAATGAGAATGACAAAAAAAAAATGGAAAGGCCCAGTTAGAAATTAAGCATGCACTGTCTGAAATAAAGAATAATATACAGAAATCCAACAGCAGACTAGAGGATGCCAAGAATCAAACCAAAGACCTGAAATATGAGGAAGCAAAAAACACCTAACCAGATAAACAAAAAGAAAAGCGTCCAAAAATGTGAAAATAATATAAGGAGCCTCTGGGACAACTTCAAGCATACCAACATCAGAATTATGGGAGTGCCAGAAGAAGAGAGAGAGTGAGATACTGAAAACCTATTTGAAGGAATAATGACTGAAAACTTTCCCTATCTGGTGAAAGAAATGGACTTACAAGTTCAGGAAGCACACAGAACCCCGAACAAAAAGAATCCAAAGAGGACCACACCAAGACACATCATAATTAAAATTCCAAGAGCAAAGTACAAAGAGAGAATCTTGATAGCTTCTAGAGAAAAACAGTTAGTTACATACAAGGGAGTAACCATATGACTGTCAGCTGATTTCTCAACAGAAACTATGCAGGCCAGAAAGGAGTGACAAGAAATATTCAAAGTGATAAATAGCAAAATCCTACAACCAAGAGTGCTCTACCCAGCAAAGCTATCATTCAGAATTGAAGGGCAGATAAAGAGCTTCACAGATAAGAGAAAGCTAAAGGAGTTCATCACCACCAAACCAGTATTATATGAAATGTTGAAGGGTATTCTTTAAGAAGAGGAAGAAGAAAAAGCTAAAGATAAAAATTATGAGCAATAAAGTGATAACAAATACATACCTATCAACAAGTGAATCTAAGATCAAGTGAATAAAAAAATCCGATGAACAGAATAAACTGGTGAATATAATAAAATTAGCAGCATCGAGAGAGAATGGACTGGGGGAAGGCAGAGTGAGGGGTGTGGGAAGAGATTGGACAAAAATCTTACACCTATGGATGAGAACAGTGGCGAGAGGTAAGAGCATGGGGGTAGGGAGTGGGGAATCAGGTAAAGGGGGGCTATGGGAGGAAAAAAAGAGGAACATCTGTAATGAACAGAACAATAAAGATTTATTTAAGAAAAGGAAAAAACAAAAAAAAGTGTATCGCACATAACACATTGGTTACATAAAACTGTCTGACAGTAACATATCTGTAGGAAGGATTGATAAGATGCTTCTCTTCTCTGATGCTCTGGGCCACTGAAGATCACCATACATGGAAGATCTCAAACAAAATATGAAAAAAATATGGCAAACACTACATGAAACAGAAGCTGGATCAT
>PVJN01060615.1:0-11525 GCA_004026805.1 Lasiurus borealis
AAGTCCTTTGATTGATCAGTTATTTACCTCACCTAGCTTTAATCTTTCTGCTGTAATTTCACAGTCTGTTTGATGCTTTATGATTTTTGTCCCCCTGAGAATTATCAGTCTACTCCCTTTCTGTGCTCCTGATTCTATTATATTCACCAGTTTATTCTGTTGATCAAATTTTTAATTCACTTAATTTTTAGATTCACTTGTTGATAGATATGCATTTGTTGTTCATAATTTTTTGGCTTTTACCTTTTTCTTCGTCCTCTTCTAAAAGAGTACCTTTCAGCATTTCATATAATACTGTTTTGGAGTTGATGAACTCCTTTAGCTTTTTATCTCTGTGAAGCTCTTTATCTGCACTTCAATTCTGAATGATAGCTTTGCTGAATAGATTATTCTTGGTTGTAGGTTCTTGCTATTCATCACGTTGAATATTTCTTGCCACTCCCATCTGGCCTGCATCATTTCTGTTGAGAAATCAGCTGAGTCGTATGGGTGCTCCCTTGTAGGTAATGAACTGTTTTTCTCTTGCTGCTTTCAATATTCTCTCTTTGTCTTTTGCTCTTGGTATTTTAATTATGATATGTTTTGGTGTGGATCTCTTTGGATTCCTTTTATATGGGGTTTTGTGTGCTTCCTGGACTTTTAAGTCTATTTCTTTTACCAGATGTAGGAAGTTTTCAGTCATTATTTTTTTAAATAGGTTTTCAGTATCTTGCTCTCTCTCTTCCTCTGGCACCCCCACAATTCTGATGTTGGTACGCTTGAAGCTGTCACAGAGGCTCCTTACATTATCTTCACATTTTTGGATTCTTTTCTCTTCTTGCTTTTCCAGTTGAATGTTTTCTGCTTCTTTATATTTCAAAATTTTGACTTGATTCTTGCCATCCTCTAGTCTGCTGTCAGGACTCTGTATAATATTTTTTATTTCAGTCAGTGTCTCTAGTATGTCCTTTTTCATCTCCTCTTGGGTCTCACTAAATTTATCCAACTTTTCTAGCATATTCTTAAAAAACCTTATAAGCGTGGTTTTGAACTCTATATCCAGTCATTTTTTTCCCTTCCATTTCTTTTGTTTGTGATCCCTTCCCTTGTCTCGGCATTTTAACTATGTCAGGGAAACTTCTGTGTTGAATTCAGCTTTATGATACCAGACTTGCAAAACTGAAGAAGCCTCTGTTGAGCTTCGGATGGGTGGAGTCTCAGGGCTTAAGGGATTGCCTTGCCTTCCAGTCGTCCCCGCATCCACGACTCCTGAGTCTCACATGACTGGGTAATCGCGGGAGTGGTCCTTGTGCCTGAGTGCCCACAGTGCCTCTAACTGCTGCCCCTCCGGCTCCCCTGCACACCAGGACCACCCGAGACTAGGTCCCCAGGGTTTCGCCCAAAAGAGGGGCTTAGTGGAGTCAGACGTGGCACAGTTGGGAGGGTTGTCTCCCAGCCAGCTGTGAAAGCCAGAGGCACAATCAGCAATCTGTCCATGCGCGCCACCAGGCCTTTGATCTCTTGCTACTCCCCTAAATTTCCATGCACCTTTCCCTTTTCACAGTCCAAACTTCTCCTGTATGAGTTTCGGCAAGATCTGGGGTTTAGTGTCATAAGATAAGGGGTTCAATGCCGTTTGGAGTCTCCATTTCCCTCTCGCCAGAAAAAGCCAGCCAGGCACTCTGGCGCCCGCTCTCTCAGTACACGCGTCTCCTCCGTACCTCAGCTTTTTGCAGCTCCTCTGGGTTTCTGTGAGCCCCTCTCTTTCCCTCTAATTGTAGAACTTCCACTTAGCCAGCTTTCCTGTGGTTCTGGATGATGTCCGTTCCGTCTTTTAGTTGTAGTTTTGAAATTGTTGTGCGAGGCAGCAGTGTAGGTGTTTACCTATGCCGCCATCTTTGATTCTCTGTAATTATATTCTAATTTAAACATTCATCCATGGTTTAAATTAAGTATTCTATATTATACTTTGTGAATAAGGAGAAATTGAATGGTAAATTAAGAAATATCTTTATTCCCAATATTTATTCACTAATCAATAATTATGTCTTAAGTGCTCATTGTGTTCTGGGCCAGTGTTTTGCTTTGAGGGGAAAGACAGGTTGGAATTTGTTGAAGTCAGGCCTTAACCTGCTCACACTAGGGTCTCAGATCTTGTCAGGTAACTCATCATTACCCTGAACTTTTTTCCTCTAAGTTTTCAGACTCTAGTAAACATAATATCCATATTGAGAGAATATTCTTCAGGCAGGAGAGAAAACATGTAATAGAATAATTCAAGGAAATAATTTCCAAAGGCCTCTTCCCCTAAAATAGCAAAGACCAGTTGCCATGAATCAGTAACATCTATAAATATCTATTATACATTTCTATATAATAAAGAGATAATATGCAAATTGATCCTCATGCCCTCACATAAGATAGCTACCCACATGTGGTCAAAGATGGCTGGCACAAAATGGCTGCCAGGGGTGGGTAATTGTGAGTGACTAGGCCAGCAGAAGAGGGAAGTTAGGGTCAACTGGGACTGTAGTGGAGAAAGGGAAGTTGGGGGTAACCAGGCCTGCAGGGGAAGGCAGTTAGTGGTGATCAGGCCTGTAGGGGAGGACAGTTGGGGGCAAACAGGCTGGCAGGGGAGGGCAATTGGGGATTACCAGGCCAGTAGGGAGGGCAGTTGGGGGCAAACAGGAAAGCAGGGAAGCAGTTAGGCATTCATCAGGCTGGCAGGGGCATAGTTAGGGGGTGTTCAAGCTGGCAGGCAGAAGCAGTTAGGGGCAATGAAGAAGGCAGGCAGGCTAGCAGTTGGGAGCCAGCAGTTCATGATATCGGGCCTAAACTGCCAGTCAGACATCCCCCGAAGGGTCCCAGATCGGAGAGGGTTCAGGCTGGCCTCTGGGACACCCACCACCACCCAGTGAAGAATTTCATGCAATGGACCTCTAGTAAAATGTAATAGTCTGCATTTTTGTTGACTCTAGTCTCTTCTTTGCTAACCCGAGTTTTGAATTTTTACATCCTATTATAATTGAAATACCCAACTAATTTCTCATGGATGCAATAAATTCTTACCCACTGACTATGAGATACATACATTTCTAGTCCCCTCTTACCAAAACCTGTTCCTAAATAATGAGCCCTGATATCTATTTCCAGAGCTTCCAACTGTCCATCACAGTCATCACCCAGCTGTAGAGCTGAGTCACATCCACCTGCGTGGCTTCAGCAGCTCTGCTCACACTTCTCTTTGCCTTTCCCTCTATCCAAAATCTTGAGTTCATCTAAAAGTGACCCCAAAAAAATCACTGTTTAAAATCTATTCTATTTTTACCTACTATTTCAATCTTCTTCACAGGACTCATCCATTTTTTAAAAGATGCAATTTGCCCCCAAAGTGTTTGGGTAAAGGAAATGATGATTTGGCAAATGAGAGAGTTGTCATACTGGTTGATACCCTATTTCCCCCCTTAATATTGTTTTGAAGCCATGAAGGGAAAACCTTTTCACAAACCTTTTCACAATTAAAGAGTAAGCATTTGGAATAAGTGAAGACTTCAGTAAAAAACCTGAGAAACTTGGAATTGTTATATATGAGTTCTTTTAAAGTACTAATTGCAACTGGTTTAGTACCACCAAAAAATTATTCACGAATGGGGAAAATATGACTGTAGATGAAGAGCCTGCTAATATATATTCCATCTCTTTCTCAATTTTTACATGTATTCAGACATTAAACAAAAAGTAAGGTTAGAAGCCCACATACTAATGTATTTATTAAAAGAAACTAAATGTGAATATGCAACCTAATGAGAAATTCAATAAGTATAGAATCTCAACTCAAGAATTAGGCAGACAATATACCTACTCATGAGTACAGTAGACTGGATTTGCCTTCACATGTGTGTGAGGATGTATGTACATAAATGGGTGTGGGAGTTAAGAAGAGGATGGATGATATTAGTACATGTTGAAAAACAGGCAACTTTAAACCTTGACAACTTAGGCTCTTTCCTCAAGTGGAGAATGAAAACTTAGACAAGCTCACCTACTTTATTATTCCCCAATTTACCATAAAGGCATTGTTGGCCATAGAAACGGAGTTTTAGATCTTGTAAAATTTGCAGAAAAAGGTGTTTTAACCTTTATTACATTAGACAAATGTCCCTTTTCATGATGCCTTCTCTACATCACACACAGTGGCGGATACATCAAGTTAGGATTTATTTGAATTAAATATGTGGTTTACTTCCGTACAGAGATAGGTTTTTGCTGAAATTCAGAAGGAAGAATAGAACTGCTGTGTTAATTGCCCTAGAATTTTTGTCTAATTTCATATTATGCTTATGGTTCCCAATGCCAGACCTATAAGAGGAGGAGAAAAAGAAACAAAGATTGAAATGTATGGAGTCAGACTTTACCTCAAGGATAATGTTTAAAAAAATATTATACCATGTAGAGAAGAAACAATGGCAGAGATTTTATCATATTGGAAATATTTATTTTAAGTTACATAACATCATACTAAAAGTTGAAAATTTGAAACAAATAGTTCTAAACTATTAAAATAAAAATTTATTTGTTTTATTTATAAATAAGTATAGAGGAATGATAAAACTATCTTCCTATTATTTCTATAGAATGACACCAAATAATTTTTCTTATGTAAAGATAAAAATAATAGGGCAGGAAAATGGAGAATTATTATAGAGAGTAGAGACCTGATGCATGAAATTCATGCATGTAGGGTGTTTGTCCCTAAGCCCAGCCTGCACCCTCTCCAATCAGGGACCTTTCTCACAATCCAGGGCTGCTGGATCCCAATTGCTAGCCTGCCTGCATGCCTGATTGCCCCTAACCACTCTGCCTGCAAGCCTGATCACCCCCTAACCACTCCTCTGTAGCTTGATCAATTCCTAACTCCTCCTCTACAAGTCTGATTGCCCCTAACTGCACTCTCCTGCCAGCCTTGTCATCCCTAACTGCCATCCATTGACAGACTGGTTGTCCCCAACTGCCCTCCCTGCCAGCTTGATCACCCCTAACTATCCTTTCTTGCAGGTCTGGTCCCCCCACAACTGCCTCTCCTCCAGGCCTTGTCTCCCCCAACTGCCCTCCCCTGCAGGCCTGGTTCCCCCTCAACTGCCTCCCCTGCCATTCCGGTCACCCCTAAATGCCCTCCCCTGCCAGCCTGGTCGCCCCTAACTGTCCTCCACTGCTGGCCTGGTTGTCCCTAACTGTTCTCCCCTATAGGCCTGGTTCCCTCCAACTGCCCTCTCTTGCAGGCATTGTTCCTCACAAGTGACCTCCTCTGCAGGCCTGGTTGCCCCAACTGCTGGCACGGTTGGCCCTAACTGCTCTCCCCTGCAGTCTTGGTTGCCCCAACTGCCCTCCCCTGCTGGCCCAGTTGACCATAACTGCCCTTCCCTATAGGCCTGGTTGCCCACAACCCCCCCACCCCCGAAGGCCTGGTCTCCCCTACTTCCCTCCTTTGCTGGCCCAGACCCCTCTAACTGCCCTCTCCTGCAGGCCTGATGGCCCCCAACTGTCCTCCCTTTTATGCCTGATCCCTCCCAAATGCCCTTCTCTGCTGGCCTGATTGCCTACAACTGCCCTCCCCTACAGGTCTGGTTCCCCCCTACTGCCCTTCCCTGCAGGGCTAGTCCTCCTGACATGCCCTCCTCTGGCAGCCTGATCTCTCCTAACTGCCCTCCCCTGCTGTCCTGATAGCCCACAACTGCTCTCCCCTGCCTGCCATCTTGTGGTGGCCATCTTGTGTCCACATGGAGGTGGCCATCTTTGATGACATAGGGAAGGCCATTTTTTGACCACATGGGGTAGCCATTTTGTGTTGGAGTGATGGTCAATTTGAATATTACCTCTTTATTATATAGGATGTCCAGCCATTATTTAGCAAAAATAGTATGTGTTTTTGATGTGTGTAATGTTCAAGGTATCTGTCAGCCTTTTAAAATTTGAAATTTATTATAATACCTTTCCTCATTCAAATAATATATTCACTTCTACTCATACTTTTGTATTTATAAGTTTGGATACTTTCAAAGGACCCACAGAGTTTAGCCAGCTTCAGATGTCTGGAAACCTGGACCTTGGCCTGGAGAAAAGTAGCTGCCTTTCACCTGGACGGAGTGCTCATCCAGATGCTGGCCAGGTGAGAGGCAGATTTGGCCTCTCCCACAAGGAAGCATCAGAATTGGAAAAGAAGTGCCCTCATTCTGAAATCCTTCAGTTTTCCCTCTCCTAACCTGTTTCGTTTATCCATAAACCTAGGAAAATCAGAGGTTTGATATGCTAGGACAGAAAATCAGGGTGATTCTGCAGGTATTTTTAGGTATCTCCTTGGCACTCCTGGTGGCAGGTTGATCAGTAAGATGGTTCTGATATATTCATAAATATGCAGAGATTTGAGTCCATGGCAGGTCATTCCATATTAAGGTGGAAAATTTAGTCTGTATGACAATTTACACCCAAACTATGTAGAGCTGCATTCTTTATAATAATACCTCTCCACATTGCTAAAGTCAAAATCTCTTACCACATGTCTCATGTTCCCTGACCTTACTAAAAAGTTCTTGTGTTTTTCAGCCCAAAATTTTACTTCTGGTCTTTTTTTCAACTTTCCTGGTCCATTCTCCAGATACTGATATCTAATAATGATACATTTTCTTCCATCTATGACTAAATTGAAAAACAAAATAGATGAAGACTAATGGGAGCCAAATAAATAATAATGATGATGCTAACAATAATAATAACAATATATTTATATGGAAAGTTTGTGTGCCAAGCATTATTGTAAGCCCCTTATGTACATTAACTAATATTAACAACACCCTGATATTAGGTACTATTATGTTCAGGGAATATGAATGTGAAAACTCATGGATATATTTTTAAGTAATATACTTAAAGTTACACAAGAGTGTTAGAGTAATAATTACAGGCTATCTTCCACTAGAGGACATGCTCTTTAACAAATGGTTTTTATTATGAGCCAAATTCATGGCATGGGTAAAATTCGATGAAAGGAGAGAACTGATGATTTGGAGGGACATAGTGAGTTGGGATATTTCAGAATAGGGGCTGTGATGTTGAGTACTATTCAGAACCCTCAACAAATACATTACTGTATCTTAGATACAATGACCAATTATTATAACCCTTAGCTTTTGGTGGTTTTAAATTTGTATGCCTCTTTGAAATGCAGACATTGTTTTCTGTAAATGTTCTTTTATGTTTCTACATCTCTATGCAATGCTCCATGTGTTTGGGTGTCTGTGCTAATTTCTGCTTGAGTAGAACATCTACACCCTCCAGCAAATATTGATGTACAGCTTTAGATAGTAAAATCATCAACTCAATACTGTTACAAAATGCTAAGTACATTTAGGGAACATTTTCTCTCACTTAGTACAGTTTATAATATCCTTTTGTCTTAAATTGCTTTTTCATAATTTACTCCTCTATTTTGGTTTTGAAGGGAAAAAGAAGGCTCAGCCACTTAATAGTATTTTCTTTAACCCAGTGAACACAATATATATTGTAGAGCTACTTTTTTTTCATTTACATGTCTCCTCAGGTAGATTACAAAATAAGATAGTGAGAAAACGTAAACTTGAATTTAGTTAACTGATTATATATATATATTTGATATATTTTTTTAAATATGTAAAAGAAAAGATACTATATCAATTATATAATACTAGAGGCCCACTTCATGAATTCATGCACAGGTGGGGTCCCTCGGCCTAGCCAGTGATTAGGGCCTATCAGGGCTGTCTTTCCCAGTCCCAATTGGGGCTGATGAGGGCAACTGGCCAGCCTGGGGGAGGGACCATGGGAGGTTGGTATAGGAGTACACTGACCATCAAGAGGCAGCTACTGCATTGAGCATCTGCCCCCTGGTGGTTAGTCTGTGTCATAATGACTAGTCAATCCTGGTTGCAACAGTCATTCAGGCATATATATAGACTAGTGGTCCAGTGCATGAAATTCATGTATATTAAAAGGAAATTAATTAGAGGAAATATGTTAATATTGCTATTTGCTCTTTCTCTATAATAGAAGTGTCAGAGATAAAAGAAAATTAGTAAAATGTATATGAAAATCTTCCTCCTCTCAGAGTCTGGGGCATGCTACAGGACCCAGAGTCAAGTCCCCACCCACCTGTATCTCAAAATCTCATGAGACCCAGGGTTGGTCAGCCTCACATCCCATTGAGCAAGATCCAGACCTGACTGGACTCCACATCCGGCAAACTCCGCTGTACAGGCAGCACAGCCTCAGATCCCCTGTCAAGCCTTGCAGGGTGGGGGGCCCAGCCTCAGGTCCTCCAGCCTGGCCAGGCAGGAGGTGCAGATTAATGCAACATTCATAGAACTATGAACATAATAAATTCCTGTTTTGAAAGGTTTAAAAGTTTAGATGATTACAACAAAAATATCATCATAGTTACCAATGCCTTATTGTTTGCATATTACATAGCATAGATCATTGTTCATTACATTAAAAAATAATAGAACCCACCTCATCCAAACATGGCTGCACTATCACCAACTTTTGCCTTGACGTTTACAAGAACAGTGGAATAAGTAATAAATTTCAATAAATGCACATTTTGACATGGGAAGTCTTAGGTATTTTATGTCAGTACCCCAGTGAGTCTGACATATAGTAGATGCTCAATAAATAATTGCTGTAAATAGTTGAATTCTGTGAGATGTTTTTTTTTTTCCCTCCTGACAGCTTTGTCCAATGACAAACATATAACCTTTAATTTATTTTCCTACCTATCGCCAAAGTGAGTTGGAAAAAAATGCACATATATTCATGTTAGTCCCCAATTTACTCCCTAGAGCAGCTCAATATGGGACTAAGGATAAGGCTCAACTCCATAGCAAGCAAGTAAAGGCCTGATCACCTTCAAGTTTTTTTCTCTCTCTGTTTTCACTATTAGATACTATCCAGTTTTATAAATTATTATATTTGGTTACATATTTATTTAAACAAATTCCTCAGTATCATTTCTGCTATTATAAAAATAAGTTATGTTAGTATATTTGTACATATCTTTGTACACTACTCAATTATTTCATTAGGACAATTTTTAGAAGTCAAAAATTGAATTAAAATACTTTCTTAGTAGTATTTTTAACACATTTTCCATTTTTTTCTGCAAAACATTGGCACCAATTTAGGCCTCACCTGCTGTGTAAGGTGATTCTAGTTTTATTTCACAATCAAATATACATCGTCATTTAAATTAGTATTTCTCTTGGTTTTTGGTCGGGTTATTAAGTTAAGTTTTAAAAAGATCTATACTTAAGTGCCTTAATAAATTTATTAAATTATTAAAAATTCATTCAAGCAAAAATGTCAAAATGATTGACATTCTATGGCACTTGTATAGTTTATGAAATTATGATTGGCTAACTGCTGTAACATTGCATACATTTAGACGTTGTGGAGATATAAATAAAATGCTCTTTAATAATCAATTATTCAAAGTTTATTGAGTTTATAAATGAATAAAAGCATTTAAAGTAATATGTAAATGCATGGATTAGCATGCTTCCCATGGAAATTAACAGCTGAGCAAACTCAGGAAAAGGGAATTGATTGGTTCTTCAAACTGAAATAAGAATTTAATCAGGGATTCTGCTGTGTTTTTCTAAATTTGTTACTGCTCCTTTCTTGCTTCTTCAGGCTGTCTTGGCTTGTGTTCCCAGAATTTTACAAGTGAACAAAGTATGTTTTCTGTTATACTTTACTAGAGGCCTGGTGCATGAAATTTGTGCACACAAGGGTGATTGCCTCGGCCAAGCCTGCACATTCTCCAATCTGGGACCTCTCAGGGGATATCCAACTACTTCTCACAATATGGGCTGCTGGCTCCTAACTGATATTTTGCCTACCTACCTGATTGCCCCTAACCCCTCTGACTGCCTGCCTGATTGCCCCTAATTGCTCCCCTGCTGGCCTGATTGCCCCTAATCACCTGTGTCTCATTCTGCACCCAGGACCCAGGATTCCCTTATCCAGCCAGTCACAGGCACCCAGGACCAGAGCTTCTCTCATTCTGGCCAGCTGCAGGCACCCAGGAACCATGCCGGCCATAACTGCAGGGAATTATAGGCTGGCAACTGTGCCTGGGCTGCAGCCACAGGTCCGCAGGACCATGGGGCAGGCAGCTTGTTCTTCCCCTGGCTGCAGGCACAGGCACAGCCACTGGTGCCCAGGACCCCAGGGCGGGCAGCTTATCTCTCTCCCAGGCTGAGCTCATTTGTGCCTGGCTAATCCCCATTCCTCTCCACTGAGCTCATTTATGGCTGGCTGGTCCCCATTCCACTCTCCTCAGTGTTGAATGTCTGAGCAGTTTCTGTGTGAGTGCAGGAGGGAATGAGGGCATGAAGTCCATTTTCATAGTAGCTCTTTTTCATATAGGCTTGTTTTAAGACATTATAAATTTCACGAAATTTACCATTTGTACTTAAAAGATTTCTATGTATACCTCAAAGCAAGAAATCTCTCATGGAAACAGTGATTCACATTACTGAACTTGGGCTTGCATAGAAACAGAAATTTAGGGAGGAGGCATCCTTTCAGGGATGTTACTTATACATAGCTTAGTGTGCATACCGTATATATCCATAGCCATGTGTACAATTACTATTACTAAAGCTACTTCAAAGGATTAAGAGGTACTTTTCATTAATGAAGACAGGTGAACAATCATTTAGGGGAGAAAACAACAATTAAGAAGATCTCAAGATTTTCAAGCTAATGGGTATTTTCTTCCAATGATAATATTAATATAAAGTTGGATACAAAATCCCTTCAGCTCCTAAGAGAACAAATTTAATTTAGTGGAAGATGAGAAAAAAATTATCTTTAACAACTTGAAGAATCAAACACTCGGAACTACTTAATTGAAAATAGATTATTAAAGTATTAATGAGTTGCATTAAAATTATCAAACCACATAATGTTCAACTAGACAATTTATATTTTTTCATAAGAATTATAAGATGAATTACAAATGTTTTGATTACATATGTGTAATGGATTGCAGAAGGCTCTGTTGTGTGTTAATTTGTGATTGTTTTATTTTGTCTCATTTCTGAAATATTTAAAATATTGATGTTTTCAAAAACGATGGCAATTTGTGAGAATCTGATTGATAATGCTGAAATATCATTTGGGGAGACTCAAATTCTGG
The DNA here is from genome assembly GCA_004026805.1 of Lasiurus borealis. Lineage (NCBI taxonomy): Eukaryota > Metazoa > Chordata > Mammalia > Chiroptera > Vespertilionidae > Lasiurus > Lasiurus borealis. The sequence continues at coordinate 11,213 of PVJN01060615.1, forward strand.
GCCAATTACAGTTGAATATTTTATTTTTTTGCTTTTATTTCATGATTTTCTAATAACTAGGTATTCAAACTTGCATTATTATATTACCATCAAGTTGATCAAAATACATTGAATAGCCTGTTAGGAGCCAGGAGATAAGAGTGGAAACACCCAGAGATCTGCCTCTGCCTACAGGCTTTCTGTAGTTTCAATCACATAGTCAGCCTCTGGCTATGTCCTCAGCAGGCCATAACCTCCCCATGTATTCCAGTGGGTGAGGCTATTGTTTCCCCTCTCAGGAGCCAGGAGATAAGAGATACAGCAAGGGTCGTGG
>PVJN01060616.1:0-11525 GCA_004026805.1 Lasiurus borealis
AAGTCCTCTAGATATAAGTAAGGTGATTCCTGTTCTGTCTTCCGGGTTCTAACATAATGCTTGCTGGCAGTGTGACTGGAAATCTAATAGGACACCCTCAGCCAAGACACAGTGATTATAAGGAACCTTTCCACAGAGAAGGGAACACCACTTAAAAACAGTCTGGTTTTGATGTTTACTGCCCACTGTGCTTAGGTGAGCACACTAATTCCACAAAGACATAGCTGACACAGTCTGTTATATACACATGCTTTTGCATCTTACCTGGTTTGTTTCTATCTCCCAAGTATCTTTACCCTTATAATGTGGGATACTATGTACATCACAGTGTTGTTTTGAGGGTTAAATAAAATATACCTGGCACACACTAGTTCCTAAATAAATATTTGTTCAAAGAGTGACTGAATCAGTCAACAACCAAAATAGAAGTAGACAGTTTCCCTGAAATGCCCTGAATTGAACACAGTTTTGCCCAAGGAAAGAGAAATTTAAAAAATTATTTTATAAGGAAATAAAGTAGACAAATTCTTATACAGAATACAATATATACGTACTTTAAAATATACCCTTCCAAAAGTTTCTCTAAAAGGTGGCTCACTGTCTGGAAATCCTATAGGAAGAGTGGATTATCACTCTAGGTTTGGGATGAAGGTCTTTTATAAATGCAAGAGGCCAAGCTAATTCACTTTTATATTCCTTTTTCATTTGTGCTAACATGAAAGTGTTTTTGAGGACTCTGTAATGTCCTTAAAAAAATGATGTTGAAAAATAAAGAGTGGAGTGCTCAGTATTCTTTAGATATTTAAAAATAAAAATGTGAGTAATAATGCAAATCCATGTCTGAGTATGTTAAATGATTAAGTCTATTCTATATTTAAGATAGCTTCCAGGATTCCCAGGGTAGGACACTTTCTTTTTTAAAATTTCTTTATTGATTAAGGTATTACATATGTGTCCTTATCCCCCCATTCCCCTCCCATTCCCCCACTCATGTCCTCACCACCCCTCCACCCCTGTTGTCTGTGTCCATTGATGAGGCCTATATGCATGCATACAAGTCCTTTGGTTGATCTCTCCCCTTTCCCCCCACCCTCCCCTACCTTCCCTTAGAGGTTTTACAGTCTGGTCGATGTTTCTCTGTCTCTAGAACTGTTTTTGTTCATCAGTTTATGTTGTTCATTATATTCCATAAATGAGTGAGATCATGTGATACTTATTTTTCTCTGACTGGTTTATTTCACTTAGCATAATGCTCTCTAGTTCCAACCATGTTGTTGCAAATGGTAAGAATTCCTGCTTTTTTTAGCACAGCATAGTATTCCATTGTGTAGATGTACCATAGTTTTTTAATCCACTCATCTGCTGATGGGCATTTAGGGCTGTTTCCAAATCTTAGCTATGGTGAATTATGCTGCTATGAACATTGGGGTGCATATATCCTTTCTGACTGGGTGTTTCTAGTTTCTTGGGATATATTCCGAGAAGTGGGATCACTGGGTCAAATGGGAGTTCCATTTTTAGTTTTTTGAGGAAACTCCATACTGTTCTCCACAGTGGCTGCACCAGTCTGCATTCCCACCAGCAGTGCACAAGGGTTCCTTTTTCTCCATATCCTCGCCAACACTGTTTTGAGAGTTTGTGGTTTGTTGATTTGTTGATGATTGCCATCTTACAGGTGTGAGATGGTACCACATTATCGTTTTGATTTGCATCTCTTGGATGATTAGTGACTTTGTGCATGTTTTCATATGTCTCTTGGCCTTCCTTCTGTCTTCTTTTGAAAAGTATTTAGGTCCGTTGCCCATTTTTTGATTGAGGTGTTTATCTTCCTTTTCTTAAGTTGTATGAGTTCCCTGTAAATGTTGGAGATTAAACCTTTATTAGTGATAACATTTGCAAATATGTTCTCCCATACACTGGGCTTTCTTGTTGTTTTGTGGATGGTTTCTTTTGCTGTGTAAAATCTTTTTATTTTGATGTAGTCCCATTTGTTTATTTTCTCTTTAGCTTCCATTGCCCTAGGAGCAGTGCCAGTGAAGAAGTTCCTTCAGCATATGTGTGAGATTTTGCTGCCTGTGGATTCCTCTAGTATTTTTATAGTTTCCCATCTTATATGTAAGTCCTTTATCCATTTTGAGTTTACTTTCATTGTATAGCGAAAAAAGCTCTATCAATGGAATGAGTAGGATATATGATGAATACATAGTTTTTTTCATAAATTTTCCAAACTGTCAGTCTTATTCAGATACTTACATTTTACTAAAAAATATTAAAAACAAGATAAACTTCTGCACAATATAGCCCCAACTATCTCAACTTTAAGTTATTTCGTAGATCATGCAATTGCAGTATAACTTTCCATGTATTTCAAAACAATCTCCTAAAACATCTCCTGACTGAGTCAAATTAAAAAAAAAAAAAACACCTGTTATTTATTTCTTTGTATCTTTGATGAGAATATTCCCTTTGGTTTGACTGAGTCTGCATTTTATACCCCATTTTTACTATATTTATTTTCTCAACATCCCTGTAAGGGAGGTCCATTTCAAAGATAAAGACTGAGACTCTAAGATGCCATTTGTCCTCAGCCACACGGCTGCTATTACACAGTAAAAATCAGGATTAGAAATCAGCACATCTGACTACAAGTCCACTGCTTACTGACTGCACAAAGCTGTGGACTTCTGTGTGGTTGTCAGTCATTGAATGTGGATGTGACTTGTAGTTATAAAGAGGACTGTTGCTCAAGTTCTGTGTCAATCTCCACTACAGAAAGAGTAAAGGAGGTAATACAGGCAGGTTGAGGCAAGAAAGAAAAAAAATATTTGGAATAATATGAGAAAGTGGAAGAAGAGAGAAATAGAAGAGGCAGGGGGAAGAAAGAGATCCATATCAGCTTTCAGAACACTTCCTTAGAGTCCACTCCCTTCCACACCCACAGATCCCATGACACCTTAAGTATTTCTGCCACATACTTCCATAGACTACTGTGTCTCTGTCATTATGGCTCTTACCACATTATATTATATTACTTGTTGAACCATTTCCTTATTTAGTAAGTTCCACAATGGCAGGCAATATGATTCACACCACTGAAATTGGCATGTAATATGTACTTACGAGATATATTTTGAATACATTAATAAACAGGGAGGGCACAGTATAATACTGTGGACTAGTTGGATGTCATTACACTTTCCCCCACATCTATGCTGCAAGCAAGGGGTCTTGAAGCTGGAATGCTTGCTTGAACGTGAATGAGAAATGGTTGGATCTTTAGGAGTTGCCATTTGGACTGATGAAATATTTTTCAAAAAAATGTAATGTGCATTGAATACTTTAAATGAATTGAGGGGACAAATTACTCTCTATGGAGTTTTTCTCTGTTGTTGTTCTTCTTGAATGATCACTGAGTGTACACTGCTTCTTTGTGGTAGAGTTTTCACAATTACATAATTGGTCACGATTCATGTCATACTCATGTTAGAAAATGAATTTGTGTCCTAATAGTGAATCTGTCAGACAGTGGAAAGTTTATTCTTCTTTTTCTGTTAATTTGATTAGAAAGCCTTTGTTTTATTCTACTATAATAATAATGGCTCTCATGTTTTGATCTGCCTGAGGTCATTTATACCTCAAGAATCTTTATGCATCTTTTCCTGTTTGCTTCACTTCCTGGGTTATAAGAATATATATATTAAAGTATTAGATAATAACATTAAAAATATGTAAGAAAAAATGTCTCATTGGGGACAAAAGCAATTTCTTTAATTGAGTTATGATACAACTTATAAGAAATATTTGAACTTTATAGAACCCTAGAAAAATTCTTTAAGGGCTTTTCTCTTTTCCTATTTAAGTCTTACTTAAGTTGAAAGAGAGGCACATATTTTTAGACCACAGAAAATCATAAAATACAACTCTTCAGCTTACTGTGTTAATTTCTTTGACTAAGTTGTATAATATAAATCCTGCTACTAATGTCAACTCAAAAAAAGATGTTTTGTTTTTCGGAAGCTTAGAGCCCCTTTAAAATTCTGAGTTTCTGAGATACCAATCCTAGTCCACTTGGTAAATAGTCCAAACATGTTCCTAGTTATTGGATAAGCCATTTCATTTTATTAAATTTGAATTAAAAGACAGCTGTGTGCGTGTGTTTATGTATATGTTCTATTCTTTGGCAACGGATTTTGAATGGTAAAAATGTCATTCAATGGGCATCTTCTGATTGTGTGTGCTAATATGGCACCCTCTATACATGAAGGCAGGACAGTTGCTAGGCTGGGAAAAGGTCTGGGACTTCTCAAGAAAAGCAAACATTTTATAAGATTATTTGGTCTAGTCTATCTCTCTTATTTAATATTTTAGATCTGTATTTGGTTTAGTGGTATTTTTCCCTCCTCTTTCTTTTTTCTTCTTCTCTTCTCCCTCTTCTATGTCCCCAAGTATTTAGTGAAGTCTGTTTAATTGAGGGCCTATTTGCAGCCAGGCCAAGAGCAGGCAAGGGAAGTCCTGGATGCCACATTGGTAAAGAGAAAGCCATGGTCCTGGATGATGCGGAGCCTTTAGCAGTGATAATTAACAGTCATTTTTCCGAGATGGACCATGAGTTTCAAGGGAACAAAAGGCAAGGCTCCAATGCCTAGTCACTTTTCCCCTGTGAAGATTATTTGGCTTTGCTAACTTTGAAAAAAAAAATCTCAGTTTATATTCAAGAAGTGAAGATAACAGTCCCATAATCAGGTACTGAGCTAAGAGGTGGTGAATCTATAAAGAATTAAGAAAGTATGGTCCTCTAACTTAAGAAATTTTATAACAAGAAAAAATGTTAATATTTGTATCATCTATTACAATGTACAAGGCACTTCAACACACATTACTTCATTTACTTTGTAAAAAGAAGAAGATAGTAATCATATGAAGTCCAAAGTCCCTGGTGACGCAGGCTGGTGACAGGTAAGACAAGAACAGATTTGCTGTCATTGTTAAGATTTCACAGCAAATGTGATTTTTAACTGTTAGATCATGTAGTGTTTAATTTTCTTTCTTTTTTTAAAATTAAATATTTATTATTCAGATTATTACATTTGTTTCTCTTTTTTCCCCTCCATAGTTCCCCTTCACCCAGCTCCCATGCCTCCTTCTAACCTTACCTCCCTCCCATTGCCTCATCCATAGGTGTATGATTTTTGTCCAGTCTCTCCCTGTACACCCCTCACCCCTTTCCCCCTGAGAATTATCAGTCCACTCCCTTTCTGTGCTCCTGATTCTATTATATTCACCAGTTTATTCTGTTCATCAAATTTTTAATTCACATAATTTTTAGGTTCACTTGTTGATAGATATGCATTTGTTGTTCATAATTTTTTGTCTTCTACCTTTTTCTTCTTCCTCTTCTAAAAGAGTACCTTTCAGCATTTCATATAACACTGGTTTGGTGTTGATGAACTCCTTTAGCTTTTTCTTATCTGTGAAGCTCTTTATCTGCCCTTCACTTCTGAATGATATCTTTGCTGGATAGAGTATTCTTGGTTGTAGGTTCTTGCTGTTCATCACATTGAATATTTCTTGCCACTCCCATCTGGCCTGAATCATTTCTGTTGAGAAATCAGCTGACAGTCGTTTTTCTCTTGCTGCTTTTAATATTCTCTCTTTTTCTTTTGCTCTTGGTATTTTAACTATGATGTGTCTTGGTATAGTCCTCTTTGGATTCCTTTTATATGGGGTTCTGTGTGCTTCCTGGACTTGTAAGTCTATTTCTTTGACCAGTTGTGGGAAGTTTTCAGTCATTATTTCTTTAAATAGGTTTTCAGTATCTTGCTCTTTCTCTTCTTCTGGCACCCCCACAATTTTGATGTTGGTATGCTTGAAGCTGTCCCAGAGGCTCCTTACATTATCTTCACATTTTTGGGTTCTTTTCTCTTCTTGCTTTTCCACTTGAGTTTTTTCTGATTCTTTATATTTCAATTTTTTTATTTGATTCTTGGCTTTCTCTAGTCTGCTGTTAGGTCTCTGTATAATATTTTTTATTTCAGTCAGTGTATGTTTAATTTCTAGTTGGCCCTTTTTCATCTCTAGTTGGTCCTTTTCCATCTCTAGTTAGATCTTTTTCATCTCTAGTTGGTCCTTTTTATTTCCTATTGGGTCTTGCTAACTTTATCCAACTTTTCTAGGATATTCTTGAAAAACCTTATAAGCATAGTTTTGAACTCTATATCTAGTCGTTTGTTTTCCTCCATTTCTTTTGTTTGTGATTCCTTCCCTTGTCTCAGCATTTTCACTATGCCAGGAGAACTTCTGTGTTGGATTCAGCCTCACGATACCAGACTTGCAAAACTGCAAATGCCTCTCTGTTGAGCTTGGGATGGGTGGAGTCTCAGGGCTTAAGGGACCGCCTTGCCTTTCAGTCGGCCCCGCCCTCCATGGCCCCTGAGTCTCACGTGACTGGGTAATCACTGGAGCAGTCCCTGTGGTGCGTGGGCTTTCTCAAAGTGCCTCTAGACTGCTGCCCCTCTGCTCCCCTGTGCTCCGGGACCACACAAGTCTGGGTCTCCAGGGTTTTGCCCGAAACTGGGGTTTAGTGAAGTTAGAAGTGGCACAGTTGGGAGGGTCTGTCTCCCGCCCACTCCTGAAAGCCAGTGGCACTATCAGCAGTCAGTCCTTTGCATGCAGTGCTGTGTGTGCCACCAGACTTCTGATCTTTTGCGACTCCCCTAAATTTCAGTGTACTTCTCCCTTTTCACAGTCCAAACTACCCTGGTATGAGTTTAGGCTGTATCTGGGGTTTTGTGTTGTAGGATTAGGCGTTCAATGCCTTTGAGAGTTTCAGTCTCCCTCCCGCCAGAGAATGTCAGTCAGGTTCTTTGGCACCCGCTCTCTCCACACATGTGTCTCCATATCTCAGCTTTTTACAGCTCCTCTGGGTCTCTGTGAGCCCCTCTCTTTCTTTCTAGTTGTAGAATTTCCACTCCGCCAGCTTTCCTGTGGTTCTGGATGATGTCCATTCTGTCTTTTAGTTGTAGTTTTGAAATTGTTGTGCGAGGCAGCAGTGTAGGTGTTTACCTATGCCACCATCTTGGATTCTCCCTTAATTTTCATTTTTTTCCTTGAAAGTTATAAATTCTGAAATACTTAAACATACAAAGATTTCAGAAAATAACACACACACATATGTACTACTACTACTAAGTCAAGTGAAGATGTTAATATTTTCTCTGTATTTGTTTCAGCTCTCCCCCCCAAAAAAAACCCTCTTGTTTTTTGAATGTACTGCATTTAACAATATAAACAAATGTGCAACGCAAAGTATTCCTCCCATTCCTAGCTATCTCCTACCAAAACACTACAGGTAGAAACCACTTCTATCAAGTCTTGTTTCCCTGTCTCTCTTTTTTTGTTTCAACAAAGAGCATTGACTGGCTGCTTAGTTCCAGGGACACACAGTAACAAATAATAAACATCCCTTGGCTATTTGAGTCTATAGAGTGAGAGAGACAGTGAAAGTACATAAAAGTAGCAGAATAATTATGAAAGGCAATACATTTTTTAAAAAAGTAAAGAGTACTGAGAGGTCAGTGGTTCTCAGACATGAGTGGACACTAGAGTCATTCTGTTGTTTTGTGTTATTTTAATATTATGTTAATACATACAGAATATAAAAATAAACATTCTACAGAAAAAAATGTATAATAAAGAACACATATATCTCTCAATTGCTTTTCCTCAGAGGTTACATTATAATATGTATTTGTATTGCTCAAGATAGTTTATGTAGAAATTCAAACATAATTATAGATAAATATATATTCAGATGTTAAAATGCATTTTCTTTTCATTTTAGAATTTCTGTTCAGGTTTCAAAAGTCTAGAACAATAAAATAGATACAAGTTCTCCCACGTAGTGAAGCAGGATGCTAGACTGTCCACACGGGATGTACTCAGAAGCTGTAAAGACTGTGTGGTTGCTATTGGCCCATTACTCAGCACTAGACTATAAATTTGGAGAATAGTTTTTTCTGTTTTATAGATTTTTTTTCCATGAGGGACAGTGTAGAGATTTTTCCTCTTCACACTGGCCTATGGGGGAAAGGATTCTTCACACGAATTACTTAAAGGTCTTGACCGGTGTTGCTTGGAGTTTTGAGGGCACAAGGACCCAGACTCATGTTTGCAATGTCAAAGGGCAAGAGATTTCTGAGAGAGAGAGGTGATGCAGGGCAGCAAATACCTATTTTCTGAGAGAGAAGAAGGGGGAGAGGGCAAATGTGGGTGGCGGGATCCTACCCCAAGTCATCTTAAAAGCAGGGATCAGCAGCTAGAAGTCCTCAACTTTAAATGAAACCCACACGAGAAGAGAAAAGCGATTATGCATCCACTACAGTCCAGGTGGACTAATGCCTGATTTTTATCCTTTGAAGTCTGACTCTAGAAAGATCAGTAATAGCAGCTACTAGGTGGGGAAGAGGACTGTAAAAGAAAGGTAGGAAATATAGAAAATAATGATGTTCATCAGTTCTTCTCCCCTATTCTAAGCTTCTAAGCCTGAAGCTAGCCCTAGTCTCAGGTTTAGGAGAATGAGGAGTTACTTATCTTAACTTTAAAATTTTTAATTCATTTTAATGTAACATTTATAATTATAATACAGTGCACAACTCTTAGGGAAGGAGTAATTTTCTTTTTAAAATATTTTTATTTATTTTTAGAAAAAGATAAAGGGAGAGGTAGGGAGAGAAAGAGAAATATCAATAGGCTGCCTCCTGCACTACTCCTACTAAAATTCCACCCCACAGCCAGGCATGCTCCATAACCTGGGATCAATGTCATGGAGTCTTAGTTGGTTGGTACATAGTTGATGCCCAACCAACTAAGCCATACTGGCCAGATCAGGGAAGGAGTAGTTTTAAGTTAAATTTTAAATTATAACCCTTGACAGGTATTGGTAAAATTGGATTTTCCCTTAGAAACCAAGATATTTAGCACTTGCCAATTTTTTTTTTGATGTAAATATTTCTACTCTGGCCAATATCAAGCTACCAAAGCTTTAAAACTATGGTGAAACAATCTCTGAAGTATAGACAAATTTCAAATATAACTGAGTTGGTGCAAGCTAGTTTGAGTAAGCAGGGAACAGAAAAGTAATGGAAGAAGTTTCTCCTCATGGAGTCTTAAGTAGGGCTTCATGTGAGAGAGAAAACAGGCTCATAGAATCAATTCTGTATAGGGTGGTTGAGAAAAAATCTACAGATCTGAATCAAGGTTCTCCAGAGACACAGAATCAACAGGAGATACCATCTATCTATCTTTATATATTTCTATCTATCTATCTATCTATCTATCTATCTATCTATCTATCTATCTGTCATCTATCTATCTATCTATCTATCTATCTATCTATCTATCTATCTACCTTCCACCTATCTATCATAAGTTGGCTCATGCAATTATGGAGGTTGAGAAGTCTCAAGATCAGCTCTGGGCAAGTTGGAGACCTAGAAAAGCCCCTGATATAGTTCCAATCTGAGTCTGAAAGTTTGAGAACAAGGAGAGCCAACGATATAAGTCCAAGTCCAGAAAAGGGAGAAGACACATGTCCCAGCTCAAAGACAGTCAGGTGGACAGCAAGGTAGTTTTTTCTCACTCAACCTATTTGTTCTATTCATGCCTTCAGTAGCTTGGGAATGGCAATCTGCTTTACTCCACCTACTGATTCAAATGTCAGTCTCATCCAGAAACACTGTCATGGACACACTAAAAATAATATTTAACCAAATACCTGGTATCCTTTGGCCCAGTTAGTACATGAAAATAACCGTCATAATATTTTTTGTTATTGCACTCAACTCACTGAGTTTAAATATCCATAGAGCATTATGGTAAAAGGGACTTTTCCTGAATGTTGGCCAAAGGTGAAAGCTGAAAACAACAACATAAGTATTCCTATATTCCAAAGAGAATTATAAATTTATCTCTTCCTTTCACATGATGAAAAAACTAGTCTCTCCACTAGCAGGACTAATTTCTAGAATATATAGAAGAGAAAATTACAATTTAGAAAAACTAATTTTCAAAAGCAATTTGTAGGAATAATAATATTTTGACATTTTTCTTCCAGAGAGAAGAGTGTGCCTCCTCTCCTACTCCAATGGGGATCTCTAAGTCAAGAAACACATGGAAACTGGGCAGGCATGTACTAGATATTGACTGAGCTGAAGAATTATGGACCTAGGTATAGCCATGTGCCTTGATGAACACGTAGGTATAAACTTGGTGCAAGTTCCCATGGGGTTGGAAGTATATATGATTATAGGGATTAGTGGTTGCTTCCCACCTGAAACATTCTGAAAATGGAAAGCTAGTAGGGTGAGGACTGAAGGCCACAGTTGTGTAAGCTTCCCTGCCATCCATGGGCAGGCAAATAAAGCATGTTATTTTTGGAACATCAAGGGGAATTTAGGATGGTGGCTAGGTCTAAGCCATTTAAAAAGCAGCTTTCTCGAGAACCATCCTATGGGCCAAGGCCTTCCAATGGGAAGGGTCCATCTTATAATTTCAAACAGAAGTATCTGAACATGCCACTGCCTAAATATTCTGATCCACTAGAGCTAGGATGTAGCTTAGAATATGTGTTTTAAAAATATTTTCCCAATTATGTCTAATATTGAGCCAAGTTTATGAGCTACTGGATTTTTAGGTGATGACCTCTATGAGCATCCCTCCAACATGCTGCCTCTCTACAGATATAATAAACAACCTAGAAATAATATACTCTCAAGCTTCTTGGAAACTGCATATATAGAAATGCAAGTGGGAATATACATGCAATTGTAGGTATTATTTTTTAAAAAATTTTCTTACTGCTCAAACAAGTGCATACTCTATTACTTCTAAATATAATCTTTCTCTTTAGTATATTGTTATTATGTAGATGTATACCCAGAAACTGAAAATCAGCTATTAAGAAAAGATGCAATTGTTCTTAATTCTACCCTGCTTTAGAAATTAGAAAAATTAAAATTCCATAAAACTTACTTGTTTTCTGATATGTCTGTAAAATATTTTTTGTTAATCCTTACTTGAGGGCAATTTTCCATTGATTTTTAGAGAGTGAAAGGAAGGGGGAGAGACAGACAGAAAGAAAAATCGATGTAAGAGAGGGGCACATGGATTGGTTGCCTCCCAATGCAGCCTGACCAGGGCTGGGAAGCAAGCCTGCAACCCTTGACTGAAATTGAACCCAGAACTCTTAAGTCCACAGGTCAATGCTCTATCCACTGAGCCAAACCAGCTAAGGCTTAAAATGATTTTGACCTAATATTTCAGCATCTTCTGTAATTTTCAGCAATCTCAGTTAAACTCACATTCTATATAGTAAAGATGTAATATGAAAATGGTCATTACGCTGTAAAGTGTAATGACTGACCGCATAACAACCAGATCACAAATCAGCAGGAGGGTGGGGCAGCAAGATACAAGTGGGCAGCAAAAGCTACAGGAGGGGGCAGGGCAGAAAGCTATAAGAGGGGGGT
>PVJN01060617.1:0-11524 GCA_004026805.1 Lasiurus borealis
GTCTGTGTGAGTGTGTGTGTGAGTGTGTGTGTGTGTGTGAGAAAATTTTTTTGTTGCCCGGCAGTGGTTGATTGTTAACCTAAGAACCCAGAAGGTCAGGGTTCGATTCCGGATCAGGACACAGGCCCGGGGGGCGGGCTCCATCCCCGGTGCGGGGCGTGCAGGAGGCAGCCGGTCCCTGATTCTCTCTCCATCATGGATGTTTCTCTCTCTCTCTCCCCCGCTCCCCCTTCCTCTCTCTCCCAAATCCACAAAAACTTCTTTAAAAATAACAGGGACGGGAGCGCCCAGGGCAGCCGGCGCAGACAAAGAGCTTGGTGCCGGGGCCGCTCCGGAGCGCGGGGGTCCGGGCGCAGGGCCAGGCGGATCGGGGGACCGGGAACACAGCGCCCTTTCCCACCTTTGCCCGTGGGGTGACAAGCGAGCTGGCAGCGGGGAAGAGAGACGGTTTTACCCCTCACCATGGCGCGCATTCTCTCTCTCTCTCTCTTTCTCTCTCTCTCTCTCTCTCTCTCTCTCTCTCTCTGTCTCTTTCTCTCTCTCGGGTCACATCCCTCCGAGTCCCCCTGGAATATGTGTGATGAGGAGGAATTTGTGGCAGAGTAACCCCATCTGTTTCCACCCGTTTTTTTCTTTTTCTTTCTTTCTTTTTTTAAAGTTTATTTTATCTTTTTAGAGAAGGGAAAGGGGGAGAGAGAGAGAGAGAAACATCCGTGAGAAGAGAGAGAATCATAGATCAGCGGCCTCCTGCATGTCCCCCTCTTAGGGATGGAGCCCGCCATCCAGGCATGTGCCCTGACCTGGAATCGAACCCTGACCCCCTAGTTCTCTGTGGTCGGCAAACCACGGCTCGGGAGCTACAGGTGGCTCTCTGGCCCCTGGGCGTGTGGCCCTTCCCCAAAACACCATGGCCTGGGTGAGTCTGTGTTGATGATTAGGCGCTGGGCTAATTTGCATACTCGCTCTGATTGGCTGGTGGGCGTGGCTTGTGGTGTAGCAGAGGTATGGCCAATTTGCATATTACTTTTAGTAGATAGGCTATTCACATATATACAGTGGCACCTTGAGATACGAGTTTAATTCGTCCCGTCACCTTGAGGCGTGGGAAACGATGAGACGCTCGAGTCGCGGTAAACTGGTGGGTCGTGTGCAGCCGGCCGATCCACGCGATGACTCCTATCTCAGCTGTTGCTCGTATCTCAAAGCCAAAATCGCTCGCTCGACGGCTCGTATCTATCTCAACAACCTCGTGTGTCAGGGCGTATCTCGAGGCGCCGCTGTATTTGGCTCCGTGGATGGATGCGTTTGCCGGCCGCTGGCCGAGGTCACAGGTCGACGCCTCACCACAGGGCCACGCCGGCCCGGCCAGAGTCGGCGTTCCTGGGGCCGGGGTGTCCCTTGTCCTCTCTGACCTCCGCCCGGAGCTGAGCCCACCCCCCCGCCCTGCCACGGCCACCAATGCTGTGTCCACACCTCCCCGTGGGTGGACGGACGCTGTCCTCCAAGGAGGGCTGGGCAGGGGCAGTCTTGGTCTGGGCTGGCGGCGGGCACACGTGCTCGGACCCCAGCCCGCCCGCCCGGCATGGGGAGGCTCAGAGGCCACTCAGGTGAACCCCCCATCCCCCCTCACCCTCGCCGCCCTGGCTGAGTGCCTGCGCCCACCGGCGCCAGGCTTTGCCGAAGATCCGGCAAAACAAAGCTGCCTTGTTGCCCTCATCCCTCCCGCCCCGACGTGCCAGCTCCTTTTCATCCCGCCCGCCACCGTCTGCCAGTGGGGGATCCCCGGGACCTGAAGCCACGGGGACTGTCTGCACCCCGAGGCACCTCCCCGGCCACCTGCTCCCTCCCCGTCTCTGCGTCATCGGTCGGTGTTTAGGGCGGAGTCGGTGGGTTCCAGGTGCAGGCGGCGTCCACAGTAGCCTTGGGGCAAAGGGCAGAGGGCAAAGGGCGAACTGTTGGTGGTGCCGTCAATGCCCCCCCCCTCGCCGAACCCTCCGGGGGGCCGAGGGGTGATGCGCTGGCTGGGGCCCTGGTGGGGGGCACAGACCCCCCGTGGCTGACAGGTCGGGTCTAAGGGCTGGACCGGGCCCCTGTGCAGCGGCCCAGAGCTGGTCCAAGGATCTCTGGTGGCGCCAGCAGCGGGCTGGGGTCCCAATGGGGTGAGGGTGAGGGGGGGTGGGCAGCTTAGAGAGGTGCCTCAGACGCCATCACCCAGGTGCTAGAGGGCAGAGCGGGAGGCACACACACACCCCTGAGACCAGAGCCAGCCCACCTCAGCCCCTCGTGGCCCAGGAGACAAGAGCTGTCCATGGCTTACGTCCCCGAGAAGGAGGGCTCCGGGTCTGCGGGGCCCACAGTGGCTGCTGAGTCGGGTCCGATTAAACGAGCGGCATCCTGCCGAAACCGGGTGTGGCTCAGCGGATAGAGCGTCGGCCTGCGGACGGTAGGGTCCCTGGTTCGAATCCGGTCAGGGGCACGCACGTGCTTTGATTGTGGTGGGCACATCCCCAGTGAGGGGCGTGCAGGAGGCAGCTGGTCGATGTTTCTCTCTCATCGATGTTTCTCACTCTCTTCTTCTCTGTAAAAAAAAAATCAATAAAATGAATTTTAAAAAATAATAAATGAATAAGCAACATTCTGGTTCTCTTGGAGCAGGGCGTTCAGCACCCTTTTAAAAATATATACACAGTGGCACCTCGAGATACGAGTTTAATTTGTTCCGTCACCTCGAGGCGTGGGAAACGATGAGACACTCGCGTCGCGGTAAACCGGTGGGTCGTGTGCTGCCGGACAATCCATGCGATGACTCCCTATCTCAGCTGTTGCTCATATTTCAAAGCAAAAAATCGCTCGCTCGACGGCTTGTATCTCAACAATCTCGTAGGTTAGGACACTCGTATCTCGAGGTGCCACTGTATATGATGGATGTCAGAGAGGAAGGGAGAGGGAGAGAGGAACATCCATGATGAGAGACACTCACGGATCAGCTGCCTCCTGCACGCCCCCCCCCCCCCACACACACACACAGGGGATGGAGCTCACAACCAGGGCCTGTGCCCTGACGGGGAATTGAACCTCTACCTCCTGGTTCCGAGGTCGACGTTCAACCACTGAGCTGCACGGCCAGGTGCGATGTCCTTAGTTTTGCATCCGTCCGGGCCTCCTTAGGGCATGGGAGGAGGGAGGGAGAGAGAAAGGGAGGGAGGGAGGCAGAGGGAGCTTTCGGTGGCAGGTGGATGGGAGCCCGGGATGCTGAGTCAGCCTCCACCTGACAGCCAGCTTCCTGCGTGGGGCGTGGGTTCTCCTTCTGTAGCCAGGGGCTCTCGTGCCCCTGCCAGCAGCGTGTTTGATGGACTCGGCTCAAGAGCTGGGGCCCAGAGCCGCCCAGGGGCCTGGCCTGCCCTCCCACTCCCCCTGCCCCCCTCCCACGTGCAGCCCGAGAGCCAGGGCCACGGCCCTCGACCCTCCGCCTGCGCCTTTAAATTCCGCCTCTCGAGAGCGGGGTTTCCCACTCCCCCTGAGGACGGCCTCCCTTCCTCCCCCACACACTTGGCGCCATGTCCGCGCCCGGCCTTGCGTTTCCCGCTTCCTGTGCAAACAGCCGCTCGCGTGAGAGGGAGGGGGGCCGGATGTCAGGGTCGTCCCAGGCGACCTGCTAGAGCAGCAGTTCTCAGCCTTCCGAATGCCGCGGCCCTTTAAGACAGCTCCTCATGGGGTGGTGACCCCCACCCATAACATTATTTCCGTGGCTGCTTCACCGCTGTCATGTTGCTACTGTGATGAACTGTCATGTAAATATCTGATAGGCAGGATGTGTTTTCGTCGTTACAAATGGAACATCATGAAAGCATAGGGATTCATCACAAAAATGATATGTAATTATGTATTGTGAGATATTGATTTCTAATTACAAATAAATGAAATGTTGTCTTGACTCGTGGTGTAGCATGGGCAACAGTCTTCATAGGACAACAGTCAATGACATGGCTACACGTTGCTGCACCGAGGAGCGGTATGTGGGTTCCTAAGACCATGGGAAATAGGTGTTTTCCGCTGGTCTTAGGTGACCCCTGTGAAATGGTCGTTCGACCCCCCCAAAGGGGTCGCGACCCACAGGTTGAGAACCGGTGTTCTAGAGCGTTCCATCGCTCGGGTCCTGGGGACAGAGTCAAGGCCAATGACAGACGCCCCTCACAGGGTCCATGGGCCTCCTGACGGGGGGGAATGAGCCCCCAAACCCAGGCACTCGCCCCCGCCTTCGATCGAGCCGGCGACCTTTCGGCGCCCGGGATGACGCTCAACCAACCGAGCCACGCTGGCCGGGCGGGGCACGCTGTTTGCTTTGAGATGCGGTTCGCACATTTATTTATTTTATATATATATATATATTTTTTTAACTTCTTTATTTTTGAGAGGGAAGGAGCAAGAAACATCCACGATGAGAGAGAGAATCATGCATCGGCCGCCTCCCGCACGCCCCCCGCTGCGGATCGAACCCAGGCCCCGTGCCCTGACTGGGCATCATCGCGCCGGGACCTCCTGGTTCCGAGGTCCAGGCTCAGCCGCGGAGCCGCGCCCGCCGGGCTGGCTCGCAGAGTTCAATGGCACCTCCGTCCGCTCCGAGCACGCCCGCCGCCGTGGCTGCTGGCAAAGAGCCGGACGTTTCTTTCTGGTCTCTGGCACGTGGCATCTCCCGTGGCGACCGGGACGGTGCTGAGACCGGGAGCGGCTGGTCCCGGGGGCGGATTCGATGCGCTTCTCCAGCGTTGGCGGGAAAACTGGCCGCAGCCCTTCCCGCCGGCCCTCAGCATCTCCGGGTTAAGACGTGTGTTTTGCCAGCGGGTGGAGGAGAGGTGGCATTGGGATAGAAACACACACTCCGTTGTGGGTTGACTGTGAGCTTCCTTCATACCAGAATCAAAATCGAGGGGACTTTTTTTTTTTTTTCAATATATTTTATTGATTTTTTTTTTACAGAGAGGAAGGGAGAGGGAGAGTTAGAAACATCGATGAGAGAGAGACATCCATCAGCCGCCTCCTGCACACCCCCTACAAGGGATGTGCCCGCCACTAAGGTACATGCCCTTGACCTGAATCGAACCTGAGACCTTTCAGTCCGCAGGCCGATGCTCTCTATCCACTGAGCCAAACCGGTTTTGGCTGTAGGGCCAGTGGTTCTCAACCTTTCTGATGCCCCGACCCTTTAATACAGCTCCTCGTGTGATGGTGACCCCCCAACCATAAAATTATTTTTGTTGCGACTTCATAACTGTAATTTTGCAACGGTGATGAATGAATCATATCTGTGTTTTTCGATGGTCTTAGGCGACCCCTGTGAAAGTGTTGTTCGACCCCCAAAGGGGTCGCGTCCCACAGGTTGAGAACCGCTGCTCTAGGGGACTTTAAATACACACACACACACACACACGTTTTTTATTGGTTTCAGAGAGGAAGGGGGAGAGAGGAGAGAGAATCATGGGCCGGCTGCCTTCTGCACGCCCCTCATTAGGAACGGAGCCCTCCACCCGGGCCTGCGCCCTGACCGGGAATGGAACCCTGACCTCTCCCGGTTCGGAGGGTGGGTGTGAACCCTCTCTGCCTCCGTTCCACGTCTCCAGGGGGAATGAGTGAAATAGAACCCATACCTTTAATCTCCGTAGCCGGTATGGATTCGTTCTCTCTGGTTTAAGCCCGCCCACCACCCACAGACAGGGGGAGGCCATTCACAAGGGCTCTCATGACCTTTCCTGGCGGTCGCCGCTATTCACGTGATCAGCCTCTGTTCCCCGGAAGGTCCTTTCATCTTTAGGGTGAAGGGCATTGGGACCGGGACCCATGGAGCCTCCGCGCTATCCCACCCACATCCCCAGGCAAACACACTGAGGTCGAGGGAAATGCGAGTCTGAGTCTCAGACGACTCCTGGTCGTTGGTGGATGGGCACCGGGAGGGGGAGGCGAGGGAGGCCCGGGGGTTCGCCTGGAGGAGCGTGAGTGCGGGAGAAAGAGAGGCCGGCGCGTCCGCCTGAGGCTGGCCCCCCGGCCTCCACTTCTCCGTCTGTAAAATGGGGCCGGGGCACTCGCCGGGTGAGGGAGGGGCCGAGCACGCGAGCAGCACCCGCCCGTGGACGGGACCCTAATAGAGCAGCGGTTCTCAACCTGAGGGTCGCAGCCCCTTTGTGGGTCGAACGGCCCTTTCACAGGGGTCGCCTAAGACCATGGGAAAATGCAGATATTTACATCACGATGCATCACAGGAGCGACATTTCATGGTTGGGGGTCACCATCCCATGAGGAGCTGTATGCAAGGGTCGCGGCCTTAAGGAGGTTGAGAACCGCTGCTAATAGATGCTCTTGACTTCCTGCTTCCCCGGTGTCCCAAGAAGCTCTGCGAGCACGCGCAACGGACGCTTTTATTTTTATTTATTTATTTTTGGAATATATTTTTATTGATGTCAGAGAGGAGGGGGGAGAGAGAGAGAAACTTCAATGGGGCGAGAATCATCGACAGGCTGCCTCCTGCACGCCCCCCCCCCCCCACACACACACACACTGGGGATGGAGCTCACCACCCGGGCCTGTGCCCTTGACCGGGAATCGAACCGTGACCTCCTGGCTCCTAGGTCCACGCTCCAACCCTGAGCCGAGCGGGCCGGGCTGCGTTTTCTTCTTTGGCGGACGAGCTCTGAAGTGGGGATCAGGTGGGGGTGTTGGCCGGCTGGTGCCTCTGCAGCCGGAGGTGGCGGGGCTTCCGCCAGCCGCCAGCTCACCCTCCCTCTGCACGGCCGTTTCTCCCCGGGGAACGTGGAAGAGGGTGGCCGGCGCTTCCCACCGACGCTCATGGTTCCATGTCCGGGGCCCTTCCTTTCTCTCTCTCTCCCTCGCTCGCTCTGCCCGAGGACCAGGCTGCTCGCAGTTGCAGGGAATCGTCAGAGTGCACTGAGCTGCCCCTGGCTGGTGTGGCTCCGTGGATAGAGCATCATCAGCCTTCGAACTCAAGGATCCCCGGTTCAATTCCTGGTCAAGGGGACTACGTGCCCGGGTGGCGGCCTCCATCCCCAGTATGGGGTGTGCAAGGGGGCAGCCGATCTATGATTTTCTGTCATCAATGGATGTTTCCTCTCTATTATCTTTCTTCCTTCCTCTCTCTCTGAAATCAATTAAAAAATAAAATGAGTAAAAAGCACAGGACCTTGCCCAGCCTGTGTGGCTCAGTGGGCTGAAACTCGTCCTAGGAACCAGGAGGTCACGATTCGATTTGCGGTCAAGGGCACAGGTCCAGGTTGCGGGCTCCGACCCCCAGTAGGGGGAGTGCAGAAGGCGGCCGGCCGGCCCACGATTCTCTCTCCTCATGGATGTTTCTCTCTCAGTCCCTCTCTCCCTCTCTATTTAAAAGTCAATTGAGCTCCAGCTGGTGTGGCTCAGTGAATGAGCTCCAGCTGGTGTGGCTCAGTGGATGGAGTGTTGGCCTGCAGACCAGAGGGTCCCAGGTTCAATTCCGGTCAGGGGCACATGCCTGGGATTGTGGGCCCGAACCCCAGTGAGGGGCGTGTGGGAGGCAGCCACTTGGTGATTCTCATCATTGATGTTTCTATCTGTCTCTCCCTTCCTCTCTGAAATCAATAATATATATATATATATATATATATATTTTTTTTTAAGTCAATTGAGCCGAAACCGGTTTGGCTCAGTGGATAGAGCGTCGGCCTGTGGACTGAAGGGTCCTGGGTTCGATATTCCGGTCAAGGGCATGTATCCTGGGTGTGGGCCCAACCCCCATGGGGGGCGTGCAGGAGGCGGCTGATCGATGTCTCTCTCTCTCATTGATGTTTCTAATTCTCTATCCCTCTCTCTTCCTCTCTGAAAAAAAAATCAATAAAATATATTTTAAAAAAATAATGCTAAAAAAAAAAAAGAAAAGAAAAGTGAATTGAAAAAAATATATATAGCCCTGGACCTCACCCCCCCTCGTGTGAGGACATTTTTATTTTTATTTTTTTAACTGAACCTAGCCTTTGTTTACGGCTTTCCAGATCTCCCCCGCCCGCGCCTCGGGCAAAATGAAGAGGCGGTTAATTACGGGCAGGCCCTGTGCTGAGCAGCTCCCCAGCCCGGGTGGGTGTCCGCGCAGCGGAGCGGGGACAGGGACCACCGGCCCCGGGCCGGGTGGGGTGGGGCGGGGCCGGGGACGTGCCGTGTGGCCGTGCGGGTGGCGCTGGGTCGGCAGACAGACGCCCGGGGCCGGCGGCTCAGCGCAGCTGTCCTCGGCCGCCCCCTGGCCCTCGCCAGACGCCTCCTCCCCGGCGGGCTGGTCCGGTGGTTTGTCACAAACTCATTGGCCCGGAGGCCTGGCCGGGCCCGGGATGGTGCTGCTGGGTGTGGCTTTAAGCGCACGTGCACGAGTGTGTCTCTGTGTGTGTGCACCCATGTGTGTGTGTGTGTGTACCCATGTATGTGCCTGCATGTGTGTGTGTGCGTACCCCTGTGTGTGCCTGCATATGGGTGATGGGTGTGGGTGTGTGTACCCATGTGTGTGCCTGCATGTGGGTGTATGTGTGTACCCCGGTGTGTGCACCCGTGTGCATGTGTGCCTGCATGTGTGTGTGGTTTTAAGCATGTGTGTGCGCACCCATGGGTGCGTGGGTGCCTACATATGTGTGTGTTCCCATGTGTGTGCCTGCATGTACGTGTGTGTGCATACCCCTGTGTGCCTGCATGTGTGTATGTGTGTGCACCAGTGTGTGTGTGTGCCTGCATGTGTGTGTGGTTTTAAGCATGTGTGCGCACACCCGTGGGTGCGTATGTGCCTACATATGCGTGTGTGTACCCATGTGTGTGCCTGCATGTGGGTGTATGTGCGAACCCCTGTGTGTGCCTGCATGTGGGTGTATGTGTGTGCCCCTGTGTGTGCCTGCATGTGTGTATGTGTGTGCACCCATGTGCGTGTGTGGTTTTAAGCATGTGTGCATGCGTGCATGCACCCGTGGGTGCATGGGTGCCTGCATATGCTTGTGTGCATGTGGTTTTCAGCATGTGTGCATGAGTGCGTGTGCATGTGTGTGCACCCATTTGTGTGTGTGTGTGTGTGTGTGTGTGTGTGCACCGCACATGCATACCAGCAGGGCCGCGTGGGCGAGTGCCCCTGGC
Organism: Lasiurus borealis; assembly: GCA_004026805.1. NCBI lineage: Eukaryota > Metazoa > Chordata > Mammalia > Chiroptera > Vespertilionidae > Lasiurus > Lasiurus borealis. The sequence goes on from PVJN01060617.1 coordinate 9,145, forward strand.
TCACTGCCGGCCGCCTCACAGCACGCCACGAAGAATGTCGTTGCGGTTGTTGTTTAATAAAATGGGAGCGACGGCCCGGAAGGCCTGCACAGCCGGGCGGCGTCCTCGCTGGAGGCCGCGGTCACCTGCACGCGGGGTTGGGGCGTCCACGAGCGGCCACTCTCTCTGTCCCTTTCACCAGAAAGCTTCCCCTCTCCCCTCCTCCCGCTCGGCCCGGCGCGCTGCTGGTTCTCAGGACAGGAGACCCCCGGTGTGGTGCCCGGCTCCGTGTCCCCCCGGGGGGCGGACGGGGTGGGTGGCAGGGCGGCGAGGGAGCCGGGCCGGGGGCTGTGGGAGGGAGCAGGCAGGAGGGAGCAGGCTCAGCCCCTCTCCCCACCCCCTGGTGAAATTGACACCCACAAAGAGGCAGTCGGTCACCCGGCCGGCCGACATGGCCTGGGGGTTGAACACGGACCCGTGAAACAGGAGGTGGCGGTTTGATTCCCCATCAGGGCCCGGGCCCCGGGGTGCAGGCTCGATCCCCAGGAGGGGGCGTGCATGATGGATATATTCTTCCCCTCTCTCCCCTCCTCTCTGAGATCCATAAAAACAGACTTAAAACATTAAAAATAAACGTCCGATGGAGCATCGGTTGTGTTACCGCTACCGCTAGGCCGAAGGGCAGGCCCAGCCGGTGCCCTGGACCCCCCGCCCCCCGCCCCCCTCCCGTCACCCTGGCGAGGCAGCCCGGGTCTGAGCCGTGCCCGGTCTCCCCGCAGGGATCGCCTACCTGGGCGGCGTGTGCAGCGCCAAGAGGAAGTGCGTGCTCGCCGAGGACAACGGCCTCAACCTCGCCTTCACCATTGCCCACGAGCTGGGCCACAAGTGAGTGCCTCTCCCGGGACGCGTCCCCGCACCCGGGTCTCCGCAGCCGGGGTCCCTGCTGCCCCGAGCCTCTGCTTCTCCCGCCGCTCGGACCCGGCCCGCGAGCCTGGGTCCAGCCCTGCAGGGACCCCAGAGCTGTCTCCCCCACCCACAGGCTCAGAGGCCTGAAATCTTGCTTTTTTTAAAAAAAAAAAAAACAACTGTATTTTCCGGCGTATCAGACGACCGGGCGTATAAGACGACCCACAACTTTTCCAGTTAAAATATAGAGTTTGGGATATACTCCCCCACTGTAAGACGCCACTGGCGTATAAGACGACCCCTGACTTTTGAGAAGATTTTTCCCGGGTTAAAAAGTCCGTCTTATGCCGAGACCGGTGTGGCTCAGTGGATAGAGCATCGTTGGCTTGCAGGCTGAAAGGTCCCAGGTTTGATTCCGGTCGGGGGCATGTACCTTGGTGGCGGGCACCTCTTCACTGTGGGGCGTGCAGGAGGCGGCTGCTCTCATCGATGTTTCTGACTTTCTATCCCTCTCCCTTCCTCTCTGTAAAAAAAAATCAATAAAATATATATTTTAAAAAAGTCGTCTTATACGACGGGAAAGATGGGTATATTTTGTATTGATTTCAGAGAGGAAGAGAGAGGGAGAGAGAAAGAGAGAGAGAGAAACATCAATGATGAGAGAGAATCATCATGGATGGGCTGCCTCCTGCACGCCCCATCCTGGAGATGGAGCCCACCACCCGGGCCTGTGCCCTGACCGGGAATCGAACCCTGACCTCCTGGTTCGCAGGCCGGTGCTCAGCCACGGAGCCCTGCCGGCCGGCCGGGAGGGCGGGCGGTGTGTCCCTGTGGGACTGAGGGCTGCTGTATCCCAGACCGTCGCTCGGGGCCTTTCTTGCAGCCGGAACGGGCCTGCTGCGGGCACGGCGCTGGGTCTGCTTCCCCCAGGACATCCTTCGCTCCTCGGCTCCGTCCTCGCCAGGCGGGGGGGCAGGGGGGCAGGCGAGCAGGGTGCTCGGCCTCACGCCCAGGTGCGTGGCCCGGGATCAGAGTGTGTGTGCGAGCGTCCCCCAGGCTCCCAGAACCGGACAGAACCCTGGGCCCAGGGCCTCCGGGGTGAGGCTTTCTCAGCAGCGGCAGCTGACGCGGAGGGTCTGGCCGTGCGTCAGGGACAAGCCGGCTCCCGGCCCCTGCCCTCCGCCTCAGCTGCAGCCCTCCCCCCCCCTCCTCCTCTTCCTGTTCCTCCTCATCTTCCTGCGTCTACCCTGAGCTATAGGACCGGCCTCCACATCCCTCCTCCTCCTCTTCTTCTTCCTCTTCTTCCTCCTCCTCCTCCTCCTCCTCCTCCTCTTCCTGCATCTACCCTGAGCTGCAGGACCGGCCTCCACATCCCTCCTCCTCCTCCTCCTCTTCCTCCTCTTCCTCCTCCTTGTCTTTACCCTCCTCCTCCTCCTCCTCCTCCTTCTCCTCCTGCGTCTGCCCTGAGCTACAGGACCGGCCTCCACATCCCTCC
>PVJN01060618.1:0-11429 GCA_004026805.1 Lasiurus borealis
CAACATCTGAATTATAGGGGTGACAGAGGGAGAGAACAAAATACTGAAAACCTACTTGAAGAAATAATGACAGAAAACTTCCCCCACCTGGTAAAAGAAATAGACTTACAAATCCAGGAAGCACACAGAAACTCAAACAAAAGGAATCCAAAGAGGACCACACCAAGTCACATCATAATTAAAATGCCAAGAGTAAAAGACAAAGAGAGAATATTAAAAGCAACAAGAGAAAAACAGCTAGTTACCTACAAGGGAGCACCCATACTATTGTCAGCTGATTTCTCAATAGAAACTATGCAAGCCAGACAGGAATGGCAAGAAATATTCAAAGTGATGAATAGCAGAACCTACAACCAAGATTACTCTACCCAGCAAAGCTATCATTCAGAATTGAAGGGCAAAAAAAGGAGCTTCACAGAAAAGAAAAAGCTAAAGGAGTTCATCAGCACCAAACTAGCATTATATGAAAGGTATCCTTAAAGAAGAGGAAGAAGAAAAAGATAAAGATAAAATTTATGAATAACAAATACATATCTATCAACGAGCGAATTTAAAAATCAAGTGAATAAAAAATCTGATGAACAAAATAAACTGGTGAATATAATAGAATCAGGGGCATAGAAAGGGAGTGGACTGACAACTCTTGTGGGGGAAAGAGGTGTGGGGGGTGTGGGAAGAGACTGGACAAAAATCATACACCTATAAATCAGGAGAGTTGGGGGGAGGTAAGAAAGATAGGGTGGGAATTGGGTGGAGGGGAACTATGGGGGGCAGGAGGGGAGAGGAATAAATGTAATAATCTGAACAATAAAGATTTATTAAATTTAAAAAAAAAGAAAGCCTGTGTATTTATATTTTATTTGTCTCTGTGTCAGGGAAATCATTTTCTTGTAAAATTCCTTCACCAGTGTTAGGTGAGGGCTTAAATTGAAGCACCATGGTTTTAGGACAGCCACCTCTACCATCTAAGTTCTCAGACATCTGATGGTCACAAAGGTAAATAAACATAACTCCCCTCCTTTTGATGTAGATCAACATCATTAAACATAAACTTAGGGACCCTTCTGCATCCACCACAAAATGCCTTAGAATAATTAAAAGCATCCTCTTACTCACCATTGACCCGTGAACCAAGAAAATTCTAATCAGGGCATATGACCAGTTGGCAAGCTCTATCTCCAATAGGGAGCATGCAGGATGCAGCCATTTGATATGTTTCTCTCTCATCGATGTTTTTGTCTCTTGATCCCTCTGTTTTCCTCTCTCTCTCTCTCTCTCTCTCTCTCTCTCTCTCTCTCTCTATTTCTCTCTCCTTTTCTCTAAAAAAAGAAAATCAATTTTAAAAATATACTTTTTTTTAGCTCTTTTGAAAACACTCATATCTCTAGAAAAAAACACATATATACCACATCTAAACTCTGACTGAGTGTTCAAAATTAAATTAAATTAAATTAAATTAAAAAGTGGAAATAGGAACCAAACTGACTGGTCTTATGAATGATTTCCAAAAATCAGTGAACATTATATGATTCCCTATTTAATAATAGATAATGGCCACAACTTTATATTTGCTCTGTGGGACAAATAAAGTTTTCCAAGTTGGAAAAGAAAAAAAGTGATGCTGAGCCCTAGTTGGTTTGGCTCAGTGGATAGAGCATCAGCCCTGGACTGAAAGATATAGGACTTGATTCTGGTCAAGGGCATATACCTGGGTTCAGGTTCCCTGGCACTGATAGGGCATGTTCAGGAGACAACCAATTGATATGTCTCTCTCACATAGATGTTTCTCTCTGTTTCTCCCTTTCCCTTCCACTCTCTCTAAAACAATAAATGAGAAATAGAACCAAGATGGCGGCATAGGTAAACACCTACACTGCTGCCTCGCACAATTTCAAAACTAAAACTAGAAGACAGAACGGACATCATCCAGAACCACAGGAAAGCTGGCTGAGTGGAAATTCTACAACTAGGAGGAAAGAGAGGGGCTTACTGAGAACCAGAGGAGCTGCAAAAAGCTGAGGTACGGAGGCACGCATGTGGAGAGAGCAGATGCTGGAGTACTTGGCTGGCTTTCTCTGGCGGGTGGGAAACAGAGATGCCCAATGGCACTGAACCCCTTATCCTATGACACTAAACCCCAGGTCCAGCCAAAACTCATACGGGGGGAGTTTGGACTGTGAAAAGGGAGAAGTGCACGGAAATTTGGGAGAGTCGCAGGAAGGCAGAAGTCGGGTGACACACACAGCACTGCGCAGAGAAGAACAACTGCTGATTGTGCCCCTGGTTTTCACAAGAGGGCAAGAGACAAAGCATCCCAAATGTGTCATGTTTAACTCCATTAAACCCCAGATTCGGGCGAAACCCTGGGGACCCAGATTCATATGATCCCGGAGCACAGGGGATTGGCAAAGGCAGCAGTCTAGAGGCACTTTGACAGAGCACATGCGCAGGGACCACTCCAGCCATTACCCAGTCACATGAGGGGCTGTGGAGGGCAGGGCCGACTGGAAGTCAAGGCGGTCCATTAAACACTGAGACTCCATCCATCCCAAGCTCAACAGAGAGGCTTTTGCAGTTTTGCAAGTCTGGATTCATAAGACTGAATCCAACACAGAAGTTCTCCCAGCATAGGGAAAATGCCGAGACAAGGGAAGAGATCACAAACAAAAGAAATGGAGGAAAACAAACGACTGGATATAGAGTTCAAAACCATGCTTATAAGATTTTTCAAGAATATCCTAGAAAAGATTGATAAAGTTAGCAAGAGCCAAGAGGAGATGAAAAAGGACCAACTAGAAATTAAACATACACTGACTGAAATAAAAAATATTATACAGAGACCTAATAGCAGACTAGAGGAAGGCAAGAATCAAGTCAAAAATTTGAAATTTAAAGAATCAGAAAACACTCAACTGGAAAAGCAAGAAGAGAAAAGAATCCAAAAATGTGAAGATAATGTAAGGAGCTTCTGGGATAGCTTCAAGCATACCAACATCAGAATTGTGGGGGTGCCAGAATAAGTAAGAGAGCAAGATACTGAAAACCTACTTAAAAAAAATAATGACTGAAAACTTCCCACATCTGGTAAAAGAAATAGACTTACAAGTCCAGGAAGCACACAGAACCCCAAACAAAAGGAATCCAAAGAGGACTACACCAAGACACATCATAATTAAAATACCAAGGGCAAAAGACAAAGAGAGAACATTAAAAGCAGCAAGAGAAAAACAGTTCATTACCTATAAGGGAGCACCCATACGATTGTCAGCTGATTTCTCAATAGAAACTATGCAGGCCAGACAGGAATGGCAAGAACCTACAACCAAGAATACTCTATCCAGCAAAGCTATCATTCAGAATTGAAGGGCAGATAAAGAGCTTCACAGAAAAGAAAAAGCTAAAGAAGTTCATCAACTCCAAACCAGTATTATATGAAATGCTGAAAGGAACTATTTTTAGAAGAGGAAGAAGAAAAAAATAAAAGAAAAAAAATTGTGAACAACAAATACATATCTATTAACAAGTGAGTCTAAAAATTACATGATTTAAAAATTTGATCAACAGGATAAACTGGTGAATATAGTAGAATCAGGAGCACAGAAAGGGAGTGGATTGATAATTCTCAGGGGGAAAGGGATGAGGGGTGTACAGAGAGAGACTGGACAAAAATCATACAACTATGGATGAGGTCAACGGGAGGGAGTTAAGGGTAGAGGGCGAGTTGGTAGCCGGGTGGAGGGGAGCTATGGAGGGGAAAAAGGATAAACAAATGTAATAATCTGAATAATAAAGATTTAATTTAAATAAATAAATAAATAAATAAATAAATAAAATGGAAAAATATCCTTGGTGAGGATTAACATAAAACAACGGTAATGCTGAATAGAGTTTTCAGAAAAGAATTTAAAAATAAAGATTTGATTTACTTCAGTGTTACTGCAAGAGCCTACAATGACTATCATTTTGATAACTATACATATTTCACATTTTATTTCATGAATAAATAGGACATACGACAAAATGAAAGAAGTAGTGTTGAAACCAACAATATCAACTACTTCACATGCATCTCAACTCAGTGTTCTTACACTTTTCAAAAGCATTGTTGAAAAATGAGCACATGTTTACTGCAGAAAATTCAGAAAATATAGGCAAACAAAAAAGAAAATTAAATTCATCTATAATGCTACCATCTAGATTTATTTTACATAAACCTATGCTTTTTTTCTAGATATATATATATATATATCTTCAGAAATATATTGATATTGGACATATATATAACACCAAAATAGAATAATATTCCATATGTTCCATATGCTTGTTTTCCATGTAAAATTATATTGCAAACCTTTTCTGTATCATTAAAACTTGTCTGAGTAGATCATCCATTATATGGACATATCATCATGAGTACAACCAATTTCCTGTTGTTAAACATTGATGTCATTTAAATTCTTTTCACTATTTCATTGCAATGCTGTGAACAAACTACTTACTGAGCACATCTGTGATCTTTTGAATAAATATTTGACATATCTCAATTAATATATTTTTTCAACCATTCTTAATAGCATTTACAAAAGAATCCTTTTTCCCCAGACCTATTATGCTTGTCTTTGACAAGCACTTTGGTGTTGCAATGCTGATTCAAGTATTGCTCTCTTTGGCCCTCTGCCTTCCATGACTTAACCTCTGTGAGTTGTTTACATTTTAGAAGGGCACTCTACAAATCAGAGAAGCAAGAAGAATTTTCTCTTCCCAGTCACAGCAATCCTTCTCCCTCAAAATCCCAACTTTCTTACGCTTTCATCAATCCCTCCCTTCACAGTTTAGGAAGAGATTAACTAGTTCATGCTAAATTTTCAATGCCTGAGGAAGTTCAATGTGCTGTGCTGTGGTACTGCAGATTTTATATGTGAAAAAAAAATCATTATTCAATAGAAACATAAATTCCAAGCATCATAAATTGGACTATTTAGGAAATTATAGTAAAAGAAAAGCCTCCCTGGTATGATTGAATTTATGGGTTGTGTAGTGTTGAGTAAAAAATGCAAGAAGCGGAGGAAGATGGCAGCTGGCAGGATGGAGGTGAAGAAGAGGAAGTGAGTGAGGGGATGAAAGGAGATTGTATGTTATGTGTGTGTGAGTGAGTAAGGGACAGTTAAATCTTTCAGGAGCAGCAGAGGCTGGAGACAGGCTCTCTTGGACAAGGAGAGACCAGCACTGCTTCAGGCACTTCCAGACTGTGGGACTCCAGCATGGAGTCCATGCCATCTTAAAGGGGAGAATGGTCTTTTTTAGGAACTCATCAACACCACCACCCAGACAGGCCTTGGAACTGCCCTGCAACCCATCAGCAGACCCTGGACCCTGGGACTTCCACCTCCAAAGGTCCACTGCTCAGTAGCAGTAAGTGCAACCTCACTCTCACCAGCAGCAGAACTCTGGACAAAACATTCACGCATTTCCAGTGTGCGGAGGTAGCCAGGGCACTCTACTCCCTCGGCAGCGCCTGGGAGCCACAGGGAGCTCCCACAGGTATGATTTTGTACTGACAAGGATGCACTGCCCCACAGTAGAAATTCTGAACTCCTTCTTCCTGAATAAATACCCACAGACACCCCAGCTGTGCAACTTCAGGGCCAGGGCCCCTCAGAGTGTATCCAAGCTCTGTGCAAGCAAACTCATTGCCACAGGCAAGGGAAGGCACCCAGAGCCCATATATCCACAGGGTCCTCTGGGGAGTTGCTTTGAGCCCCTGCTGGGTGTGATTTTGTACAGACAAGGACATGGTGCCCCACAGTAGAAATTCTGAACTCCCTCTTCCTGAATAACTGCCCTCATTCACCCTAGCTGCTCAACCACAGTGCAGGACCCTCAGACTGTGTCAGAACTCTGTGCCAACAAATGCACCTCCACAGATGTGAATTCTCAAAGGCAGGCACCCTGAGCCCATCTACTCACAGGGCACCAGTGGGAGCCACTGTGAGCTCTCCCTGGGTGTGATCTTAGACAAACAGGGGCATACTCCCTGCCCTTCCCCCCAAACCCCTCAAATAGTAGAAATTCTGAATTCACTCATCCTGGATACCTGCCCACAGAAACATCAATTACTCAGCTTCACTGCCAGAGAGCTTCAGTGTGCCTTGCAGGCAAATGTACTGCAGGTGCCCCTGTGAGCCGCCACTGGCAGTGAGTGCCTATCCACCATAGGTACAGTAGCAAAAGCTGAGTCTACCCACCCCAAAACTACAGAAGTCTGGGCATCACAGTAAAGCCTTTCCAGAGTACAGGCCCCTGAACCCCATGACCCCAACAGATGATTCCTGGGTGCCACTGTGAGTTCCCACTGGACAAGCATGATTTCAGCTACGTGTGCAAGACAGCAAAAATTGGGACACTCCCCTACATATCTGCTGACTTCTAGACATCACAGCTGTGCCTCTCAAGCTTCCAGACCTACATCAAGAGAACCCAAATAGCTCAAGTAGGAAGCTACACTAGATTACCATACCCAGGAGAACTGAGAGATTACACTAATAACACCATTCCCAAAAGAAGCTGGATAGAAAAGAAATTGGATCTACAATTAAAACATTACAGGAAGACATAGGAAGACAAAAAAGCAACTCCAAAGGAAAGAAAAAGAGAAAACACCAGAAAGGGAGTTAAATGAAATTGAGGCTAGTGGCTTAACAGAGAAATAATTCAGAGTAATGCTTATTAATGGTTTAAATGGCAGGATGACAAATACATGCAACTCAATGAGAATTGTAAGAAGATAAATGAGAATATTGTCAACATTAAAAATAACCAAGAGGAGATGAAGAATGACATAGCTGAAATAACAAACACAATGGAAGGCTTAAACAGTAGACTAGAAGAGGCTGAGGATCCCACATCAGCGGATTAGAAGACAAGATAGAAAAAAACACACAAGCACAGAGGCAACTGAAAAGAAGACTTGAAAAGCAAGAGGAGAGCCTAAGGGAGTTTTGGGACAACACAAAATGAAACAACATTCACATAATAGGGGTAACAGAAGAAGAGGAAGAGAAGGAGTAGAAAACCTGTTTGAAGAAATAATGACAGAAAACTTCCCTGCTACTGGCAAAAAAAAAAAAAAAAACAACACACATGCAAGTCTAAGAAGCACATAGAGTCCAAAGCAAGATGAACCCTAAAAGACCGACACCAAGATACATCATAATTAAATTGGCAAACACCAACGACAAAGTAAGAATCTTAAATGCTGCCAGAGAGAGACAAATTATTACCTACAATGGTTCTTCTATTAGAATATTAACGGATTACTCAACAGAAACACACCAGGACAGAGGGAATGGAATTAAATTTAAAAAGTGATGCAAAGCAAGGGACTGAACCCAAGAATACTATACCCAGAAAAGCTATCATTCAAAATTGAAGGTGGAATCAGGAGCTTCACAGACAAAAAAGGACTAAGATATTATATCACTACCAAGCCAGCAATGTAAAAAATGCTGAAGGGACTGCTATAAAAAGAAGTAAGAAAAAGGCAAGAAGAAACACAAGCATTAAGGAAAAATATGTACAACATGAACTTGTCAATAATAACATTAAACGTAAATGGATTAAATGCACCAGTCAAAAGACATGGGATAGCTGAATGGATAAGAAAACATGATCCATATATTTGCTATCTGCAAGAGACCCACCTCAGAACAAAGTATTCACATGGACTCAGAGTGAAGGGACGGAAAACATTTTTCAGGCAAATGCAAATGAGAAAATAGCTAGGGTGGCAATACTTATATCTGAAAAAATAGACCTCAAAGTAAAGACCATAACAAGACATAAGGAAGGCCACTACATAATACTAAAGGGAGCAATTCAACAAGAAGATATAATTCTGGTAAACATATATGCACTCATTACAGAAGCACCAAATACATAAAACAACTTTTGGAATATATAAATAGAGATAATTATACCAATATAGTCATAGTAGGGGATGTTAATACCCCACAGACACCACTGGCTAAATCTACCAAACAAAAAATCAGAAAAGCAACAGCAATCCTAAAAGACATACTAGATCAGAAGGACTTAATTTACACCTTTAGAACATTCCATCCAAAAGATACAGAATATACATTCATCTCCAGTGCACATGGAACATTTTCAAGGATAGATCATATATTAGGACACAAGCAAAGTCTCTTCAAATTCAAGAAGGTAGAAATAATATCAAGCATCTTCTCAGATCACAATGGCATAAAACTGGAAACCAACTACAATAAAAACAATTCAAACACTTAGAGATTAAATAGCATGCTATAAAACAATGACTAGGTTACCAGAGAGATCAAAGAAGAAATAAAAAACATCATGGGAAGAAATGACAAAGAAAACACAAAAATCCAAAATCTATGGGACACAGTGAAAGCAGTCTTTAGAGGGAAGGTCATAGCTCTACAAGCCTAATGCAGAAAACAAAAACAATGGAAATAAATTATTTAATACCACAACTCAAAGAGTTAGAATGAGACCAACAAAAAAGCCCAGTGTAAGCAGAAGGAAAGAAAAAATAAAGATCAGAGTGGAGATAAATGACATAGAGACCAAAGAAACAGTACAAAAGATCAACAAATTAAGAGTTGATTCTTTGAAAGGATAAACAAGATTGATGAACTTTTAACCAAGATCACCAAGAAGCAAAGAAAGAGTTCCTTAATAAACAAAATCAGAAATGAAAGAGGAGAAATAACAACAGACCCCACAGAAATACAAAGGATTGTTAAAAAAATATTATGAACAACTCTATTCCAACAAACTAGACAACCTAGAAGAAATAGACATATTCCTAGAAAAATACAACTTTCCAAAACTCAATCAGGAAGAATGTAAAAATGTCAATAGCCCAATAACTGAAAGAAATTGAAGCAGTCATTAAAAAGCTTCCAGCAAATAAAAGCCTGGGACCAGATGGCTACACAGGGGAGTTTTACCAAACATTCAAGGAAGAACTAAAACCTATCCTGCTCAGACTATTCAAAAAATTCAAGAGGAAGGAACACTTCCAAACACCTTCTATGAAGCCAGCATCACCCTAATACCAAAACCAGATAAAGACAACACAATGAAAGAGAATTATAGGCCAATATCTCTCATGAACATAGATGCCAAAATCCTTAACAAAATTCTAGCAAATCAGATCCAGCAGTTCCTCAGAAAGATCATACACCATGACCAAGTAGAATTCATCCCAGGAATGCAGGGATGGTACAATATCCACAAATCGATAAACATGATACATCACATAAACAAATTGAGAGATAAAAATCACATGGTCATATCAATTGATGCAGAGAAAGCATTTGACAAAATACCACACCCTTTCTTGATAAAAACTCTCAGCAAAGTGGGAATAGAAGGAGCATACTTCAACATCATAAAAGCCATATATGATAAACCCACAGCTAACATCATACTCAATGGGCAAAAACTAAAACCATTTCCCCGAAGAACAGGAACAAGACAGGGATGCCCACTCTCACCTCTCCTGTTCGACATAGTACTGGAAGTATTAGACATTGCAATTAGACAAGAAGAAAAAATAAAAGGCATCCAAATTGGAACAGAAGAAGTAAAGCTGTCCTTATTTGCAGATGACATGATATTGTACATAAAAAACCCTAAAGACTTCATTCCAAAACTAATTGACTTAATTAATGAATTTGGCAATGTAGCAGGATACAAAAATAATGCTAAGAAGTCTGTGGCATTTCTATACACTAATAGTGAAATTACAGAAAGACAGAATAAAAAAGCAATCCCATTTACCATTGCACCAAAAAAATTAAGATACCTAGGAATAAACCTAACTAAAGAGGTAAAAGACCTATATGTAGAAAACTATAAGATACTGAAAAAAGAGATAGAGGAAGATGTTAATAGATGGAAGAGCATACCATGCTCATGGATTGGGAGAATCAACATCATTAAAATGTTCATACTACCCAAAGCAATCTATAGATTCAATGCACTACCCATTAAAATACCAACAACATATTTCACAGACCTAGAAACAATTCTTCATAGATTCATCTGGAACAAAAAAAGACCACTAATAGCTATAGCAATTCTGAGAAGGAATAGTAAAGTAAGTGGGATCTCAATACCAGATTTCAAGCTATACTACAAAGCAACTGTTCTCAAAACAGCCTGGTACTGGCACAAGAACAGACATATAGACCAATGGAATGGAATAGAGAACCCAGATATTCACCGAAACCACTATGCTCAACTAATATTTGACAAAGGAGGCATGAACATACAATGGAGCCAAGATAGCCTCTTCAATAAATAGTGTTGGGAAAATTGGACAGATACATGCTAAAAAATGAAACTGGACCACCAACTTACACCATACACAAAAATAAACTCCAAATGGATATAGGACTTAAACATTAGAAGGGAAACCATAAAAATACTAGAGGAATCCACAGGCAGCACAATCTCAGACATATGCTGAAGGAACTTCTTCACTGATACTGCTCCAAGGGCAATGGAAACTAAAGAAAAAATAGACAAATGGGACTACATCAAAATAAAAACTTTTGCACAGCAAAAGAAACCATCAACAAAACAACAAGAAAGATCACTGTATGGGAGAACATATTTGCAAATGTTATCACTGATAAAGGTTTAATCTCCAAAATCTACAGCCAAATTATACAATTTAATAAAAGGAAGATAAACGATCCAATAAAAAAAATAGGCAATGGACCTAAATAGAACCTTTTCGAAAGATGGCAGAAGGAAGGCAAGAGACACATGAAAAGATGTTCCAAGTCACTAATCATCCGAGAGATGCAAATCAAAACGACAATGCGATACCATCTTACACCTGTCAGAATGACAATCATCAACAAATCAACAAACGATAAGTGTTGGTGAGGATGCGGAGAAAAAGGAAGCCTTGTGGACCTTTGGTGGGAATGCAGACTGGTGCAGCCACTGTGGAGAACAGTATGGAGTTTCCTCAAAAAACTAAAAATGGATCTCCCATTTGACCCTGTAATCCCACTCTTAGGAATTTATCCTAAGAAATCACAAACACCAATCAGAAAGGATTTATGCACCCCTATGTTCATAGCAGTACAATTTACAATAGCTACAATTTGGAAACAGCTTAGGTGCCCATCAGCAGATGAGTGGATCAGAAAACTGTGGTACATCTACACAATGGAATTCTATGCTGCCATTAAAAAGAAGGAATTCTTACCATTTGCAGCAACCTGGTTGGAACTGGAGAGCCTTATGCTTAGTGAAATAAGCCAGTCCATGAAGGAGAAGCATCACATGATCTCACTCATTTGTGGATAATAAAGAATGTTATAAACTGATGAACAAAAGGATAGATACAGAGGCAGTAAAGCTTC
>PVJN01060619.1:0-11522 GCA_004026805.1 Lasiurus borealis
AAAAAAACAGTTAATTACCTACAAGGGAGCACCCATATGATTGTCAGCTTATTTCTCAACAGAAACTTTGAAGGCCAGATGGGAGTGGCAAGAAATATTTAAAGTGATGAATAGCAAGAACATACAATCAAGATTACTCTACCCAGCAAAGCTATCATTCAGAATTGAGGGGCGGATAAAGAGCTTTACAGATAAGAAAAAGCTAAAAGAGTTCATCAACACCAAACTAGTATTATATGAAATGCTAAAAGGTACTCTTTAAGAATAGAAAGAAGAAGAAAAAGGTAAAGATAAAAATTATGAACAACAAATACATGTCTATCAATAAGTGAATCTAAAAATCAAGTGAATTAAAAATCTGATTAACAGAATAAACTGGTGAATATGATAGAATCAGGGGCATAGAAAGGGAGTGGACTCACATTCTCAGAACCAAAGGGGTGTAGAGGGTGTAGGGAGAGACTGGACAAAAATCATATACCTATGAATGAAGACAATGTGGGGGACATAAGAGCAGAGGGAGGGGTGGGAGATGGGTGGAGGGGAAACTATGGGGGAGAGAAAGAGGAACAAGTGTAATAATCTGAAAAATAAAAATTTATCAAGTAAAAAAAAGAGAGAGAGAGAAATAAACTGTTAAAAGAAAACAGAAGAGTAAATCTTTGTGACCTGGGGTTAGACAATGGTTTCTTAGATATGACACTGAAAGCACAAGTGGTAAAAGATAAGCAAAAGTCAATTTGAGTTCATCTAAAAGAGCTGTAGTTCAAAATACACCATTCAGAAACTGTGAAACCCACACAATAGGAAAAAATAGTCAAAATTATTCTCTGATAAAAGACTTGTACCCAGATAGATAAAGAATTCTCACAACTCAACAAAAGGAAAACAGTCCAATTAAGAAATAAGCAACTAACTGCTTTTTGTTATTCCTTTTAAGATTCTTTCTTTCACATTAACCTTTAGCATTTTAATTATGATTTGTTTTGGTGTGGACCTCTTTAGGTTCATCTTGCTTGGATCTCTGCTTTCTACTTCTAGTAGTTGCCTCATAAATCTCTCCAACTTCAAAAATTTTTCTAGAAAACTGTCTTCACATTAAATCTCACATGCTTCAAATCTTTTTCAAGAGAACCCATTCTTTTGAAGGGCTCATTTGATTTGACAAGGCCCATCAAGGATAATTTCCTTAAAGTAAGCTATTTTGGACCTTATTATGATGCAAAATTTCTTTATAATAACACCTATATTCTTGTGTGATTGAATAACTGTCAGAAATTGTGTACATCACCATAACTAGTTTGGCTCAATGGATAGAGCGTCGGTCTGCTGACTGAAAGGTCCCAGGTTCGATTCTGGTCAAGGGCATATACCTGGGTTGCAGGCACATCCCCAGTAGGTGAAGTGCAAGAGGCAGCTGATCAATGTCTCTCTCTCATAAATGTTTCTAACTCTCTATCCCTCTCCCTTCATCTCTGTAAAAAATCAATAAAATATATTTTTTAAAGAAATTGTGTATATCACAGGAATCTTGGAGCCTGAGATGAATAATTTTATCTGTCCACATGTACCTCTGATGGGCACAGAACAGAGAACTCAGAGATTGACCAAAGCCATTAGGCTTAGTTAATATTTGACAAAGGAGGCAAAAGCATACAATGGAGTTAAGACAGTCTCTTCAATAAATGGTGTTGGGAAAATTGGTCAAATACAAGCAAAAGAAACTAGATCACCAACTTACACCATACATAAAAATAAACTCAAAAAAAAAGTCAATTATAAAGGACTTAAACATAAGACAGGAAACCATAAGAATTGTAGAAGAATCCATAGGCAAAAATAGTAGACATATGTTGTAGCAATATATTTACCAATAGAGCTCCTAGGGCAGTGGAAACTAAAGAGAAAATAAACAAATGGGATTACATCAAAATAAAAAGCTTTTGCACAGCAAAATAAACCATCAACAAAACAACAAAAAAGTCCCCTGCATGGGAAAACTTATTTGCCCAAGTTATCTCTGTGAAGGGTTTAAACTCCAAAATTTACAGAAATGTCATACAACTTAACAAAAGGAAGATAAACAATTCAATCAAAAATAGGCAAAGAACCTAATTAGACACTTTTCAAATGTGGACATACAGAAGACCAAGAGACGTATGAAAATATGCTCAAAGACACTAATCATCAGAGAGATGCAAATCAAAACAATAATGCGATACCATCTCACACCTATCAGAATGGCAATCATCAATCAACAAATCAACAAATGACAAGTGTTGGCGAGGATGCAGAGAAAAAAGAACCCTCCTGTGCACTCTTGGTGGGAATGCAGACTAATGCAGCCACTGTGGAAGACAGTATGGCATTTACACAAAAATTTAAAAATGAAACTCCTATTTTCCAGTGCTCCCACTTCTATAAATATATCCCAAGAAACTAGAAACACTAATCAGAAAGGATATATGCAACCCTATGTTCATTGCAGCACAATTTACCATAGCTAAGCTGCCTAAGTGCTCATCAGCAGATGAATGAACTAAAAAACTGAGGTACATCTACACAATGGAATACTACGCTGCAGTAAAAAAGAAGAAATTCTTTCCATTTGTAACAACATTGATGGCATTGGGGAGCATTAAGCTAAGCAAAATAAGCCAGTCAGAGAAAGATAAATATCACATGATCTCACTCATTTATGGAATATAATGAACAATATAAACTGATGAACAAAAACAGATCCAGAAAAAAGAGAAACATCTTTCATATCATCAAACCTCAGAGGGAAGATAGGGGATGGTGGCAGTAAGGGGGAGAGATCAACCAAAAGACTTGTATGCATGTATATAAGCCTAACCAATGGACAAAGAAAACTGGAGGATGAGGGCATGAGTGAGTGAGTTGGAGACAATAGAGAAATAAGGACACATATGTAATACCTTAATAAATAAAATAGAAATGGATATTTTTTAAACAATTTAATTTTAAACAATTAAATAAATAAATAGGTCATAAAGCCAAATCAATCTATATATTCAGTGCAATCCCCATTAAAATACCAATGGTATATTTTACAGATCTGACACAAATACTCCAAAAATGTATATGGAACCAAAAAAGACCCCAAATAGCTATAGCCTTCTTAAGAAAGAACAAAGTTAGGGGGATCACAATACCAAATATTATGTTATACCACGAAGATATGATACTCAAATTAGCCTGGTACTGGCATAAGAACTGGCATATAGGTCAATGAAACAGAGCAGAGAACCCGGAAGTCAACATAAGCCATTATGGTAAATTAATATTTGACAAAGAATGCAAAAGCATGGAGGAGAGACCATCTCTTCAATAGATGATGCTGGGAAAATTGGATAGATACATACAACTTACACCATAAACAAGAATAAACTCAAAATGGACAAGAGGCTTGAGTGAAAATATGAAACCATAAAAATCCTGGAAGAAACCTTAGGCAGCAAAATCTCAGGTATCTCTCCTAGCAATAGGTTTCCAGTTATATCTCCAAGGCAAAAGAAACAGAGGAAAAAATA
Source organism: Lasiurus borealis (assembly GCA_004026805.1). Taxonomy (NCBI): domain Eukaryota; kingdom Metazoa; phylum Chordata; class Mammalia; order Chiroptera; family Vespertilionidae; genus Lasiurus; species Lasiurus borealis. Next base: position 3,555 of record PVJN01060619.1, read on the forward strand.
AACAGGACTACATCAAAATAAAAAGCTCCCACACAGCAATAGAAACCACAACAACAAAAAAAGGAGCCCACTGCATGGGAGAACATATTTGTCAATGATATATCTGGTAAGGGGTTAATTTCCAAAATATATAAGGAACTCATACAACTTAACAACAGGAAGACAAACATTCCAATTTTAAAATAGGCAAAGGACATAAATACACTTCCCCAAAATGGACATATAGAAGCCGAAGAAACATATGAAAAAATGCTCAAAGTCATTAATTATCAGATAAATACAAATTAAAACAACAATGAGGTATCACCTCACACTTGTCAGGATGGCTACCTTCAACAAGTCAACAAATAACAACTGCTGGCAAGGTTATGGGGAAAAGTAAACTCTAGTATACTGCTGGTGGGAATGCAGACTGTGTAGCCATTATGGAACACAGTATGGAGTTTCCTCAAAAAATTAAAAATGGAATGGCCAGTGATCCCACTTCTGGGAATATATCTTATGAAACCCAAAACACCAATCAGAAAGAATATATGAACCCCTATGTTCATAGCAGTGCAACTTACAATGGCTAAAATCTAGAAACAGCCCAGGTGCCCATCAGTAGATAAGCAGATTAAAAATGGTATATATTTACACCATAGAATATATGCAGCTGTAAAAACAAAAGTATCTCTTACACTTTGGACATCATGAAGAGACTTGGAGACTATTACACTAGTGAAATAAGCCAGTCAGAGAAAGACAAGTGTTACATGAAATCACTCATCTGTGGAATGTGATGAACACAATAAACTGATGAACCATATAGATCCAGAGACACAGAAGCATGGAACAGAGATTCTCAGAGAGAAGGTAAGGGAGGATGGGGGGAGGGTAGGAGTGATAAACCAAAGGATCTGTATGCATAACCCATGGATGCAGATAATAGTGTGATGAAGGCCTGCAGGGTGGGCAGGCTGGGGTTGAGGGGGACAATGGGAGGAAAAATGGGTACATCTAAAATACTTTCAATAATAAAGGTAAATTTTTTAAAAAAGAAGACTACTGTTCAGTATCTGATAGATATTGAACTGGCTAATATCCAATAGTGCCCTAAAACTATGATCTTTAGGCTATATTTTCTATTGAACATAAATCTTTAGTTAATGTATCACTGTCACAGTATCTGGAGTTTCGGCAAAAGTACATAGCCAAGTCAAATAAATGCCTGTGCACTTTCCTGCATAATTAAATGACATGGTAAAGACAGACAGCCATTCTTCTGTCTAAAATTTGGAGGATTTTTATCAATATCTTCCACTCTCCTTTTATTCCTGACCACTTTCCTATTATCCCTCCCCTGAGGTTGAACACAGACCTGCCTGAGAGGTAATATTCCCTCTCCTGTTTTATATTGTTTTTTCCCTACAAATAGATATCAGACTGTTCAAATTCATGAAACAAAAGGGTCTGCCCAGGTGGTGGGGTATGGTTGGGTTTATAGAACTGTCTATCTGATAGATATGGCTAACTCGGGAGGTTCTTAATCAGATGCTCAAAGCGACATTTTAAATATTTCTATCTATAATAAAATTGGTATTTTAATCTCCATTTACTTGCCTACTTTTTGCTCCTTTGTTGACTCAAAACTCAAGCAAGGAATGAGGATGTGATTCCTTCAGATCCCACAATGCCAATAGTGACAGAGAGAGACCCAAACACAGTGTGTATATCATTGGAAGCAAAGATACACTTCAAAATTCTAATATGTAAGTGGGGTTTACATCAGAAATTTCTCTTGTGAGCATTTAAACTGAAAAAAATAATGATGTTTATTAAAAATGAGATTTTTAATACATAAATTTTAATAATGAAACTTTTAAGATAATGGCTTACACATAAAAAGAGTACAATACAGACAAATTATTATACAAACATATAATTTTACCCTGGGAAAGGATATACAATTGTTGGATTAGAAATTGTGTCGATATTACTTTTAAGGTGTTTTTTTTTATAGAAAAAGCAGGCAAAGCAATTTTGTTGTCTTTTGTTAACAATTTGTTATCTATGGGTTGAAGACTAGCCAGAAATCTTTTCATCATACAATTATTGTTCTGCACTTGGAATGTGTCCCTTAAAATTGTTGCATCTTATTGTCTCCAAGGACACGTTTCCCACTGCTCCTTCTAGGTATTTTGCCAAATTCAGGGCATATTAAAATCATTAGTCATGTTTGAACTTGGTCACTAAGTGCCCTTTACTTATTCACACAGAGGGCCCCTGTGCATCAGTAAGGGTCTGAGATTATAAAAGTCATCTCAATCTTTCTTCACTGTGTAAAAATCTTTCCCAAAGAAATCAGAAATCATCTCTTTCAAAATATTCTTTTAAAATTACCTTATATTTCTCAGACATTTAAAATACATGACTTTTTTGTTTCAGCTTTCCTATATGGGTTTAAAGTGAAATAGAATCTTTAGTGACGGTCTTTTGGACTTTCTACTAGCAAACAATTATCGTGAATGTGTATGTCTTTATGAGAGGAGCATCTGGGCATGTTAACTGACCCCACTTATACTTTCAGTTTTACCTTCGGGACTACCAGGATTACACAGTCAACTGAAGCCAGGATTACCTTCCATAAGAGTAAGTATATTCTTGATTGACAATTTCAGTTTCTTTGGTCATTCTAAGTTCTAGTTTCTTAGTCCTAGAAAATATGACTAATCTACTTTAAAATCAGAGATGGCAATATTGGGTATCTCTGGAAAATAAAATAGTTATTTCTAATGTTAATTTGTATTATAAAAAAGAAATATGAGGGGATTATACACATTTAAATATTTATTACATGCATCATTAGAGAGCGGTCAATACCTGCTCACTTTTTATGTTTAATATCTGTAGCACTACCTGTCATATCATAGATTCTCAATAAATACCTTCTGAATGAATGCATGAATATTTGTAGCAACATTATACACATTATCAGAAATGTTGTTGTTAGAGATCAATGATTTCATCATACTTGAAAACATTGCTTTAAGTATAATAAATAGAAAATTCACATGAATAAAAGTGGTCTACCAGAACATTCACTTAAATTTTGGTATCACATGAGGTAAGTATTGGTGATTGGAAAGGAAGGAGAGTTTAGGAATGTAAAACAATGCTCTGAGTTAAAATGCCACAATGAAGTATTGAGAGCTTAAGAATTTTCTCAGTTTGGTTCAAAAGGTCAATTCCTATATGACTTTATCTAAAAGGTACCTGACTAACAGCTAATTATATTTCCCCCTCAGCCTATTATTGCTCCTTTTCTGCAGAGATGCCTGCAAATCATAATTCTCTGTCTCCAACACCCTAATGCTGTTATTTGTTACTGCCTTCATTGAAACAACTTGCCTCAATTCATCTGACTTCCGGAAAACACATCTGTAGGTTTTTATGGGGTAGGGATTGCTAGAAACAAGTGAAGCCATTAATATATCAAACTAATTAAATTTCCCATGGAAAATTCTTTTCTCATTGAAATGCAGAGAAAACCAAAGACATAGACTCTTTACAGCTATTTAAAAATGGAAATAGCTGCCCATGTGATTAAGTGTTAATGGGGGTTGAGAAAGAAATGTGAAGTACCTGTTGCTTCCTGTTCAAAATTGCAGTTCCTAAACTCTGCCCTTAGTATTTCTTCACAGGACATTGAAGAAGTTATAAGGGCACCAAAATTCACAAGCTTCATAAAGAATACAGGAACTCTCCCAGTCATTATTGCTCAACAATTAGAATGAAAGGTCTGGGGTTGATTCCTAGTGAAGGAGTGGTATCTGGGTTGCAGGTTCATCCCAGGCCTGAGAAAGGATACAAGCCATAGGCAACCAATACATATGTCTCTCTCACTCACTTCCCACCCCTCCCTCACCTCCACTCTCTACAAATCAATGGAAAAAAATAGTCTATGGTGAGGATTAACAAACAAACAAAAGGATGCAGAAAAAAACAATACAGTGGTACCTCAAGATACGAATGCCCTAACATACGAGATTTTTGAGATGCGAGCCGTCGAGCGAGCGATTTTTGCTTTGAAATACGAGCAACAGTTGAGATACGAGTATTCGTGCGGATCGGCCTGTTGCACAGGACCCACCAGTTTACCGCGATTCGAGAGTCTCATAGTTTCCCATGCCTCAAGGTTACGGAACGAATTAAACTCGTATCTAGAGGTGCCACTGTATATAAAAAAATAATAATAACAAGGCAAGTATGATAGTCATTCTTTCTTTATTTCCACAAACTTTTAAGGAACTCTTACTTTGCCCTTAGAAATAAGCTGGAGGCTTGGGACAAAACAATGTCAAAATAAAATAATTTATACAGTTTAATCATCAGAGAATAATAAATAATAACCATAGGCTACAGTGGGAAGAGTAAGAAGAAAAGATACATTTATCTTAAAAAGTTATAGATTCCTGGTGGAATTAATTCCTAAACTAAAACTAATAGTTCTCTGTATAAGTTATAAGACACCGGTGCTATTCCTGTAGCAAATTGTAGTGCAGGAAATTTGTCAAGTTTCTAAGGTTTGTCTTTAGACAAGACAAGAGCCTTTTGATAATTATATACCAGTCTATAGAATGAGAAGACTATGTGACTTTCTAAGGCTTTTTGGCCTGAGTTCGAGGAGAAACTTAATTATTATTCCCCTTAGATCTCTACAAGGAGAAGAAATTGCAGAAATCTATCTCATTTTTTTTCTTTCTGCTAATCCCACTCTACGTTGGTAGAAGAAAATAAAGGTCCCCAAACATAAACATCCTACTCATAACCATTAAATCATCACCTATGCCTCAATTCTCTTATCTTCTGATAAAGAAATTTTACAAATTCTCTAAGGGTGAGAAATTTTGTTCTTACTCATTACTCTGAATAAAATATTTATTGCCTGGAATATTTCATTAACCTAAATGATTGATATGTTTGAAACTCAAACCCATTAATGCATTCTTCTTTCTCTCCTTCTCAACTCTTGCCTAAAGCCAAGTTAATTAACTTCCATTTAACTGAGAGGTAGATCAAGACTTTCAAAGAAACACATAGTATGGGATAAATTTCAGTTCAAAAATGTCATCCACAACACATAGGGGAAGAGTTCATCACATTTGGGCTTCAGAAAAATCATTCTGATTGCATTGATTTTAAAACACTGAATGGAAAAGGAGAGATATATGTTAATCATATATTACCATGTTTCTGCAATATATCAGCTATGAGATAAAGACACTGAGAGTAAAAGTATTGTTGTTAGTGAGAGAATAAAAGGAACAAATTAAGAAAATAGAAATGGCAAGACATGTCAACAACTGAAAATGAGAGTCAAAAAAATGAAAAATAAACGATGTTTTTAAGTGGGATTTATTGTTGACAGGGAAGGGAACAAAGTCATGAGTGCCACATTAAAAATATTGAAATATGCACATTTAGAGGATTCTCAATAGGAAATCATAAGATAACAAAATAAGAAACCCCAATCCTGAATAGTTAATGAATGGTCACCTAATTCCTGACCCAGTTGTATCTATTTTATCTATATTATCTAAATTTTCCATTATAACCCTAAGATGTACATATTATTTTATCTGAAGTTTGCACACATACACACACAAATAAAAGACACAAGATAAAGAAATTAATCAAATTGCTCAAGGACTCTCAGATAGAAAAAAAAGGAAAAATGTAAGAGCAAACCATCTAAGTCTGATCTAGATGTCTAAGAATTAGTTGAAGTCAGAATACTGTAACATTTTCCTGCAGATATAAATGCAGGGATCATCAGCCTACTTTAAATCACCTTACTTATTAGAACTTCCTATAGAGAGGGCAGAGTTAAGGAGATATTGCCTAGAAAAAATAGTTCAGGTGCACCAACAAATTAGAAAAGGAAAAGGAGCTATGAAGGAGAATGGGAAAAAGTAGACAAAATGATAAGAGGAAATTCAGAATAATGTGAGATGGTAGAAATTAAGCTGTAAAGACTTTCATAAGTTCGTGGTTTGTGTGCAGAAGAGAACTTGAGTGAAATCAAGTCTAAAGTTTGTTTAATGATTGAAAGAAGAGGGAGGCTAGTGGTGATGTTGGCTAGAATAGTTTAAATGATGCAAAGACCTCATAAGTGGATGTCTAAGTGGCTAATAAGACAGAGAAAATAATTATCAAGTAGGTAAAATTTAACAGAGAAAGTTGAAGTATGTTTGAGAAATTGCTAAACCTTGTTAAACCTGATATTGCTAAATGATATTTAAAAATGTGTCGTAGTGTGTATTTCTAGCTGAAATAGGCTGACCCAAAACATTAAAAAATCAAGATATTGCTCTTCAACTCTATGAATATACTGCAAATGTTCCTTTTTTGTGTGCCACTAATTCTGATGTAAATATATACAATGAGAAGTGAAAATATGTCATTGTCAAAATGTTTAGAAAGATAATAGAAAAACATAAATAAGAAAAAAATCAATATCAAAGCTCTGGTCTTAATTAAAATGCTTTGATGGGAAAAGGGCTCTCAAAATCTAGAGAATAATGAAACTATAGATGTACCACAGTTTTTTTTATCCTCTCATCTACTGGTGGGCAGGTAGGCTGTTTCCAAATCTTAGCTATTGTAAGTCGTGCTGCTATGAACACAAGGGTGCATATATACTTCCTTATTAGTGCTTCTGATTTCTTGGGATATATTCCTAGAAATGGAATTACTGAGTCAAATGTGAGTTCCATATTTAATATTTTGAGTAAACAAAGCAGATAGTTAAAGGACATTAGAATATTCACTGTCAAAGAAAATTAATTAACCAAAATATACAGTTCCAGGTTTCAGCTTGAAGCTGGGGGAAATTTCTGTGTAGCACTAGGATATCCTAAAAAGCATTAAAATATCTAACAAAGGTATTCTAACAGTATAAGTAAAATATAGCAGAGGTAATATTAATGACATAAGATACATATATTTGAAATAAATTCCTGTGAAGAAAACCTTAAAAAGATTGGGTTGTAACATATTTTACTGAATCTTTAAGAGCATGTGTCCAATAAAACTACCTTAAACATGCCTCAGAGAAACTCCATGGGTAAGTTGAAACAGAATAAACTAAATGATAAGCATTCATTGTTAGTTTAATTGCTAATAAACATGTAAATTTTAATGCAAGGATTTTCTAAGCAAAGGCCATTGTTAGTTTTTTTAAGGACGTTTCTGCTAGAAGCATTTCTGGAGTTAGGAAGTAGAAAAAATTCAAAATAGTAGATCCAAAGCAACTTCTAGGAAGTAGTGGAAATAAGAATAGTAGACCCAAAAGTCATTTTTAGGATTTCCTTTCATTGATGCTTATAATATAATATGTCAAACCAACACCAATTACACTTAAATTGTAATTATAGGCCACAGTGCAAATATGTGATTTAATTATGAACAGTCAGTTTATGTGACACAAAGAGGTAATCAAACAATGGCGTTATGATATGCTTACTTCTCCACTGACCTAGGAATCACTCACTGATTTACCTCCTTTGAGTTAGAAGATGACCAGGACTCTGCAGTTCCTCATATAAAGTCTTATTATTTGAAGCAGAATGGCAAAATAACCAAGAATGAAAAACAAAACTACAATAACAACCTTCATCTTGCTGGGACTAACTGACGACATTCCACTGAAAATACTGCTTTCTATCTTTCTATTTCTTTCCTACATGTTGAGTATATCTGGAAACCTAACCATCATCACCCTCACTCTGATTGATTCCCACCTAAAAACACCTATGTATCTGTTCCTTCAAAATTTCTCCTTCTTAGAAATTTCTTTCACTACTGCCTGCGTTCCCAGATTCCTATATAGCCTATTATCTGGGGACAAGTCCATTACCTATAATGCTTGTGCCAGTCAACTCTTCTTTACAGACCTCTTTGCAGTAACGGAATTTTTCCTTCTGG
>PVJN01060620.1:0-11522 GCA_004026805.1 Lasiurus borealis
GTGTGTGTGTGTGTGTGTGTGTGTGTGTGTGTGTGTTGGGGAAGAAAACTGGGGGACATGAAATAATATTTATTAAAAATATATATTAGTTTTGAAGGGCTTAGAGAGTATTTAGGTTTCTAAATGAGCAGTTGAAAACCTGGTCTTGAAGCTCACAGGTTAGCATCTTATAGGACAGAGTTCATAATCTGGACTCCTAAGACTCTGTGGGGCTATTCACTTCCTGAAATCACATGTCAAATTATTTGGTTAGTTTGTGCCCAAATGTACATTCTCCTGGATGGGGGTCCATAGTTTGCAATCTCATTCTCGAAGCAGCCTGTGCTCCCCAAAAGGTAATGAGCCCCTACAGCAAGTGCATATTTAGGAAGATTAGATGCCAGAGGGAAGAAAATGTTTCCTTTAAATGGTCATGGACTGTGTTAGCTTTAGTAGTTTTCCTTTCTCTTCAATCTATCCTAGACTTCTAGTTTTTTTCTGAAGAAATTCACAAAAAGTGTCTGACTAATCTCTTTGATTATCTGACATGTTTACAATAAGATAAGCAGAAAACAGGTTTCAGAGAAACAGAGAATAAGATAAGCAAAAGAATCCAAACACTACATGGCTGTCTTCACTACGCTCCTAGTTAGCAGGTTCCTTCTCATTTTTCAAGGACATAAATAGTTTCATGCAAAATAAGCTGTGAAGGCTGAGCAGACATAATAGGTTGACTACTCAAGTAAAATCAATTTATAACAAGTTAATTGCTTATGTATTTACATAAAACCCTAATATGCAAATTGACTGAACAGTGGAACGACCTGTGGAATGACTGGTCGGTGGTGGGGCAGGGCCGGTGAGTGCAGTGCCAGGCCAGCCAAGGCGCGTGCCAGTGGGGAGACCCTCCATTCGCCCTGCCTGCCAGTTGCCCTACGAATGGCCCTGATCACTGGCCAGGAATAGAGACTTTACCCTATATATTGGGACAGTCTCTTAGATTTAAAAATTAAAACCTGACAAGGTTACTCTAACACTGAAAAAACAGGATGCTGCAGCAATGACATGCATGGACTCTGAATTGCACATTTTGTGGTCAGTCCTGATTCTGCTTTGTGACAAAGCCAATTACTTAACTTCTCTCTGCTTCAGTTTTTCCACCCATAAGATGGGGTGAATGGTACTACTGACTCAGAAGGATCATGTTATGTACTACTTTTTATAATCAGGGCAAAAAATGTAGCTGCCATACAACAGCAAGATGCCTTTCACCTGTGTGAAAAGTATGGTCACTGGTGCATGCAGCGGCCCAGATTGTGAGAGGATGTCTGACTGCTGATTTAGACCCGACAACCCCCAAGGGGTCCCGGATTGCTAGAGGGTGCAGGTCAGGCTAAGGGACCCCACCGGGCCTCTAGTTTAATTACATGCTTATGTTCCAAACTTGGCTTAAAAAGCAAACGGCTCATATGTAAATGGATACAATTAATATATACTCTTACATTCAAATCAAATTTATGATTTTTCTCCTTGCTAGTTTTATACTGCCACTATGTTGAGTTTTCTGTTATTGTGTAGTGACAAAGGTCTACACAAAACTCTTCCATTTCTTCCATAAGTTAATTATGTGCTTATTCAGAATTTCAAAGGAACAATGGCAAGAAAACTCCAGATCTACAAGAAAATTAGAAAAAAATGTTTTAAATTACTTACATTATTACAGTAAAATGCATAAAATACTCCAGAGACATAGCAGCCCAGTATTCCAATAGAAATTCCTGCATAATCTAATGCCATCCATCTTCGACAGGTTTTTTCTGATCGATGGCAGGAAAAAAGATGATAGCCCACAGAGCAAAGCATACAGACCTATGAAAAATAGAACAAACACAAGTGCAAGTGAAACAAAAAGAAATAAGCCAACATATGCATGATGTTCAGGGAAGTGGTAGGTCTAGCCCAGGCTTTCCAGTCAAACACACCTGGGCTTGGAGGTTAGCTCTGTGTATCAGGTGAGCTGTGTTATTTCTCTAAGCCTCAGTTTCCTCACGAGTTGAATGGGGATAACTATATAACAAGAGAATTTCAAAATGATAACTAACTTACAATATAAACATTTAAAATAAATGTTTTAAAAATATCCACTGAGGCTTATTTTGATCCATGAAGGACTTCTCTTTATAAAAAGTATTTACTATATAAGTAATATATGTCCTTAAAAAAAGTCAAAGATCATAGAATTGTATGCTGTAAAAAAAAAAAAAAAGAAAGAAAAAAAATCCCTCCTGTTCAAATCTATTCCCAAAAGGTAACCACTGATAACATTTATGTCCTTTCAGACATTTTCAATCAAAAACCTATAATATAGACGTTAGCACACACCCACAGAACACTTATTTATTTATTTATTTATTTATTTATCTATTTTTGTTAATCCTCACCCGAGGATTCTTTTTCCATTAATTTTTTTGAGAGTAGAAGAGAGGGAGAGAGAGAGAAACATCAACTGATTGGTTGCCTATTTATTTATTTATTTTTGTTAATCCTCACCCGAGGATTCTTTTTCCATTAATTTTTTTGAGAGTAGAAGAGAGGGAGAGAGAGAGAAACATCAACTGATTGGTTGCCTCCCGCACATGCCCCAAATGGGCTGGGATTGAGCCTGCAACTGAGGTATGTATCCTTTACTGGAATCAAACCCACAACCCTTCAGTCTGTGGGCCCATGCTCTAACCATGAGCAACTGCCTAGGGCCATATATATACTTTTTTAGATTAATCAAATGGACTCACATTAAACATTCTGTTCTGCAATTTGCTGTTTTCATTTAAGATTTCTCATGGCTATATGAGATTTCATTGTATAGAGTTTACTTTTAAGTTATAAATTAAACATGGCTTTGTTGTGTTCAAGAAAAATTATGACTTTTGTTTTATATGGTTGCCCAATTGAGAGCAAACTAATCTGATTCAGTGAGCTACTCTGAAAACGGTAAGGTTTCTTTGGCTGAGTTCCCCGCACACATGAACTATCTGTGATGTGTCTGTCACACACTGGGGATACAAAGATGAAACCTATACTCTCGGAGGTTTCTTTGAAACAAGTGAACAGATGGTGATGTAAGAAGTCCCAAGGGAAAAGTCAGTGTAGAGCACAATGAGAAAATAGAAGAGGAAGGGTCCTGGGGAGGTGGGAGTTGTGGGAGCACCTGAACTGAATGTGAAGAGATTGAACTGGTATTTATTAAGGACAAAAAAAAAAAAGAAGTGCACATGCTTACTGGGGGGTCCTCAGAAAAAGCTGCATATTGAGAAACAGAAACATTAAGGAATATCATGCAGCCTTCTTCATGACATGATTATGGTAATAAGCTCTATACCTCAAGGAGTTTTAACGTCAGCATTATGGGCCGGGTGTAATAATACCGGAGATTTTAAGTGCAACCTTATGGAAAGGCTGAGCCAAGAGGCTACAAGAGTAGCCCTGGGGAGCAATGACAAGAGCCTAACCAGGCCAGTGACAGTGGGGGTGGAGGAAACAGGACAGATAAATAATAGGAAGCAGGTCACATGGATAAACATTTGTAAGCAACAACTAAGGTTGCTTCTAATTGCCATCTTGCTATTCTATAACATGGTCATTAAACGTAATCAGTCCCTATGGCCTCAATATCAACATACAAAACAATGTACGTAGCCACAACCTCTTCACCCAGCCTAAAATCCTTACTGGCCTATGGCTTTGGTTACTAAACTACAAGTCAGTTTATTGATCTAATGAAACGTGATTTTAAGAAGCTTGATGGTTTTGTCAGATCCTTGAGATTAAACACAGTCTATCCAAAAAATATCAAGATATATATCCTCATTGAAATGGAAAGATCTTAACTGACAAAAACCATGCAGAGATGATCACAGCTTGGAAGTAGGTAGAGGGGTAGGTAGGCAGGTGGCAGATGGCAGGTGTGAGGCAGCTGTGCAAAAACAATGTCAAGAGGAGCTTTAACCCAAATTTCACATGTGGTTACCTCTGGGAGTGGAATTTCAAGAATTTTTTATTTTCTTTCATATACTTTATTGTTCGCTTGAATTTCTCCATGAGTATATCTAACATCGATAATAAAAACAACAATAAAGCTAATTTCTTTGAGAATAAGAAGATAAGAGAAGAGGAAAAACTACAGTATCAAAGGGAAAGTATAGTATATAGTGTTAATGGGAAGCACCGAGTTTTGAAAAAGTTAATCCATACTTGATATGTCCTGTTTTAACAGGGATGTGTTACTGTTAGAGTTCCTTAGAAAACTGACAGAAAAATTACCTGGAAAAAAGAGTATGTTTCAGTTTTCTTCTGTGAAACATCTCATTTCTCCAAGACAAAAAGATAATTAGATTGTGACATCCTGTATCTAAGCTCCTTGGCACAATGACCAAGTACGTATCTCAGGATATGGCTCCTGCCTCTCTCTCCAGCCCCATCTTTCTACATTCTCCTAAGATTCAACTACAAAGACCAGCAACTGGAAGTCCAAAAAGTGTTAAGCTGTCTCTTGCTTCTAGGCCTTTACAAAAAATTACTTTTTTCAACTTAAATGTCCTGCCTCCCTCTCCCTTCTGCCCTCCTACCAAAGTAACCTGACCTTCAGGACAGGTTGCTTTTGTTTAGCACTGTATTCCCGATGCCTAGCTTGTACCTGGATTTAGGAAGGAAGCATGTAAAAATATTTGTTGAACTGACTGTAAATGAACGGAATCCTGGGAAAGACGTTTTCAGATTCTACTCTTCTCTAAGACAGAAAGACCTCTGGGGTAGTTCAGAGCCCCTGAAGTCACACTGTTACGCAGAATGTACTCTATTAATCCGGTTGAGAGGAAAGCATTGAGTATATAAAATGGGTAAAATTGAATAGAGGAAAAAAAAGTGTTGTAAAAATTAAATGTAAATCAACATTAATACATATATTTATGGTTTACCATGCTGCCTGCTGAAACCAAGAATGTGGGAAAATTGGGTGAACAAATTATAAATGTAATTTCATAAATCCATACATATAAAAAGCCCAGGGCCCTCGTGATCAAAACAACCGGACGGATAACTACACAGGCTGTGTGGGCTGACCAGGCCGGCAGGCGTGTTAGTGAGAGACGACCAAACGACTGAACAACAGGCTGCGTGGGGCAACCATGCCAGGAGGAGGGGCAATTGGGGGGAACTAGGCCAGGAGGGGAGGCAGTTGGGGGTGACCAGGCTGGTGAGGGTCGGGGGGCAGTTAGGGGCGACCAGGCAGGCAAGCAGAAGCAGTTAGGGGTGATCAGTCTGGCAGGGGGCAGTTAGGGACAATCAGGCAGGCATGCGGTTAGGAGGCAGTGGTTCAGCATTGTGAGAGGGATGTCTGATTGCTGATTTAGGCTCGATCCTTGGCCTAAACTGGCAATCTGACATCCCCCAAGGGGTCCTGGGTTGGGGAGGGTGCAGGCTGGACTGAGGGGACCCTCTCCCCACCACAAATTTTGTGCACCAGGCCTCTAGTATAAAAATAACAGAAATGATATTTTTAAGTAGAGAAGATGTACTCATTTGTCTTCAGCAAGTTTTATAGTGGGTAACAAAAAGTCATTGCACTGCCAGTTAGGAGAACAGGGTTTTACTGTAATGCTGAGTAATCCTCAGCAGATCACTGTAATATTTTGGGTGTTTTTTTTAAAAACTATTTCATCTTTATAGTTGTGCAATGCATTGTTTTCTTAGGCCAATATGAAAACCAGTATGTTTTCTCTGGACCAACATCAGCTATATCTGGGTGAAGAGATAAAGAGCAGGCCTAAAGATAAAGGAAAACATACAGGATTCTCAAAGTAGATAATACTATCCATATAACCAACAAGAGAGTAAAACCCAGTTTTGCTTATTTATGATTATTTATGAGCACCTCAGTCTATGTTAAGATATATCTAAAAATTTATTAAAAAAAAAATTGATTCATTTTAAAACAGCAATGGATTCTAAGAGATATTTAGGTTTCCATCAGGACAAAAATTAAGCCCGAGAAAGAGTATATTTAAAAAAAAAAACATTTAAAAGAAAGAGTAATATTCTAATAATGACAACTCAAAAATACAGAGTATTCTTACTCTCAAAGAACTTCAAAATTATTCCAGAAACTAGGATTCTAAAAAAAAAAAAAAAAAAAAAAAAAATGGTAGGGGTGGGGGAGAAGGGATATTTTCTGATGGGTTTCTTAGTCATTTAAGCCTAAAGTTTTAACTTGAATCAAATGATGAAAGCCAGAGATTAGATGATAAATAATAAAGCAGATGCCTAAAGATTCACCTTTCAAACCATGTACAACAGGTTAACTGCAGGGAGTGCTGGCCTATGTTTGGAGGAAGTGGAATAACACCTTTTTCTTTTTCATTTTTACGATCTTCTGTACTTTTTGCATTTTTTTAAATTTAAAATTTATCAACAGGAATTTTGTCCACATTTGTTTTCTTCTTTAGAATAATCTGTTTGCAAAACTATTAAGTATTACTGCTAAAGGCACTCTTTTAGAGCTCTGAAGAAAAATGAAATTGCTAAAGAACTAACAAATACAAGAGGCAGAGAGAAGAAAAAATGGAGTATCTGAAACCAGGCAAGCATAAAAGGACCAAAGGAAATTTACATGAAAGCAACAGAAAAGATCAATATCAGCTAAATAAGACATTAAAATTAAGACGGTATAGAAACAAGCACAAAAGTCACAGATGTATAAAATGGAAAAAGATGAGAAATTTTCTCAAACAAGCATTAAGCAGCCAGTCAGAAAATATAGTAGTTTCCTATTATTGTACTAATCTTAAAGCAGCGATGTCTACAAAGGGAAAGAGGAAAGGAAACAAATGTTCCCAATCTTTAAAACTTGTTAGATTTCAAATATACTCTCATAATAACATCCAAATATACTTTTATAAAACATACTTTTGGTGCTTACACTATGAAAGTGAGTAAGCTATCCAATATGCAATTTTGGGGTTTTTTTAAAGCAAGTGGTGGATGTGAAGTAAGATCACCTGCCTGGCTAAAGGTCTCTTTCCCACAGTGTTTATGAAATGACTTACCTGGAAGCAGAAAAGACAAATAGAACAAATTACAAAATCTTCTCTGGATGCACTTGCTGAAGGTAACACAGAAGTCATGTCATATATTCCCAGTGTGAAGAAGAGAAAGAAACCCAGCAAATGACTCCAAATGTTGACTGTCTCATTAGATAAAATAAACAAACTGGAAGACAAAACGAAACAAAGCCCATGAAGTTCAAATCATAGTGGCTCGCTCACTGTCAACATTTTAAAGGTTAGGGACAATGTTTTTCTGGGTGATCTAACACTTGGTACTTTTAAGCCCTTAACTTCATCTTTGCCTTTCTAAATGTGATATATCATTTGGCTTAATTAATCTCTTAGTTTTTCCACAACCAACCCTAGGATCTGAGAGGTTTTCTGATGCTCACCTGTATTATTATATTGACCATTTTCTTCCTTGTATTAGAGTTATTTATGTATAAATGCCATTTCAACCTCCAGCCTGTTAACTCCCTGATGGCTGGCACCATTCATCTTTACCACTGTTCTAAGCACAGTGTCTTACTCGAATTAGATGCTACATGCCTACAGAAATAAATGGGCAGATTAAAACTGAATATTAGCTAGCATACTTTGATGTGTAATAACAGGTGTCTGAAAACCTAAGTATTTAAAATACCTTTTTAGTATTTGTTAAGTGCAAACTTAAGTGGATTTGAGAGAAGCAGAATAAATAAAAATGGATTCACTGGGAAGATCTTTAAGACAGGCTTGCTGGAACAACTTTTCAAAACCATTGTTTTGCAACCATAGTTTCTAGGTGGCATGTTCTCGTTAGGAACAATAGGAGGTTAGTACTGCTGACTGTGCCTGGGTTGCAGCACAGGTTGGTGTACCGCACTGAGCACAAATCTAGGCCTATTGTCCCTTCACCCGCTCTGCAACACATTAGCTCTGTGATCAGGAGAAAGTCACTTAACCTCTCTGGCTTCGGTATCTTCATCTACAAAAAGGGGAGCTGGATTAGATCATGCTGCAAGTCCCTTCCAGCTCCTTCCTTAATCTTGTGAAGTGTGTCTCCTGCTGTGGATAGAACTCACCTGACTATTTATTGAAAGGTGACATCATCATGACTAAAAAAATTAAAATATTCTTGCATTTCTCTTGCAAAATATTCTTGCATTTCTCTTGCTTTCTAAACTTAGCCTTTGGCTTTTACTGATTCAGAATCCTTATTAGTAAACATTATCATATAACTAGCCCATGGAATTTGCAGCAGTCACCATGGATCTCGGTTTGACATCTTTGCACAATAAAAAACAGCAGGGCTTCCCACTGTCAAGCGATCATTAAGAGTAAAATAAATCACGTATCAGGAATTTCAGGTTTTGTCCTGTACAAGCATCGAGTATAAAGACTAGGTACATTGTTGTGTGTGGAGGGGATAGGATGCAGGGATGTGAGGGAGCACATCTAACTACAGGTCTGTTTTGACAATCAATACTATGTTCTGCCTGTTGCTTCAGAACTTTTCATTGTGTGAAGCTCAATATAACCGGACTAACTGAACTGGCAGATACCATCTTGGCATGTGCCTTCCAACTAACAGAGCACTGGCAGAACAGTTGTGACACAATACCTCTCCTTATATCTAAGATCTATCCTGGTTGCGCTTGACAGCAATAAGAAGAGAGGGCAAACGCTGAAACCGGAAGAGACCACGCTGGTGGGAAAAGCACTCAGGAGAATATTCTCAATAGACAACCTACTCTTAATTTATGAGAAGTTAAGCTCAGACTGTTTAGTTTCAAAATCAATAATCAGCTTGGCTGGCATGGCTCAAGGGCCCGGTTTGTGGGTCCTAGCCCCAGTAGGGGGTGAGCAAGAGGCAGCCGATCAATGATTCTCTCTCACCATCAGTGTTTCTATTTCTCCCTCTCCCTTCCCCTCTGAAATCAATAAAAATATATTTAAAAAAAAAATCATCTCCATCATCAACATCCGCTTAACTTTGAAGTCAGTGATCATGATGATAGCATTTGTTTGAGTGCGTGGGTCCTGTATAGGGTTTCGCATATGTAACCTCATTTAATCCTTTTAGCTTTCTGAAGCAGCTACTATGGTCACCCTCACTTTTACAAATGGGGAAAAGAGGACTCAGAGAGGTTAACTTTTTCTCAGGGTCCCACAGTTGTTATGTGGTAGCAGCTATGGATACCCAAGTTTTTGTTGTTTCTTTTTTTTACTCAGCAGCCCAAGATCCAAAGCACTAGATTGCTTTCTCCAGCCATAAGATTTAGCCTCTATTAGAATGCAGAGGATCACCGCTAGGTAGGTATAAAATATTTAAGGCAATTCACTCCCTGCAGGGCTTAGCTCTGATTTCCTGTGTAATACCTTAGACCCAGGAGGAGGCACTGGGGAGAAAATGCTTACTTAGGACTCAACTTGTGAAGTCCTGTGGGCCATCCATTAAAGTAAAAAAAGGAATAGACGGTGATTATTACCTTGTGACTCTTGTGAGTCATAGAGATACTGTCAAGGCAGGCAAAGGAACTGAGGAAGGACCATACTGTAAAGGTCAAGAATCAGACCTGTGGGTGCTGCTTGAGCAATTCAAACAGCCCACTTTCCAGCACTAGGGTTTGTCTCTACAGTGTGACCTGGAGCTGGCCGACACCTGCATTTTAATTCTGATTTAAGTGCATACAGTGAATTTCAACAGAAAGCTCTCTGCAGACTTAGAACACTAATTTTTCCGTTTTGCTTTGTGAAGCCCCAGCTTTCCAGGGTGTTCAGGATTTGAATGATGAAATTCAGAGTCGCTCCTACAGTTTTCCCTGGCGGAGGGGCGGTGCCCCTTAGAGGCTCTCTTTGCTGCTATAAGGTGCCTTCCTTACACCGCGTTTTTCACAACGGTTATTATGTAATAGTGCAATTATCTTTTTTAATGTGTGCCACCCAGGCTGGACTTTAGCAGCTCACGGGAACCAAGGGCCTTCCTTGCCTGCTGTTCCCTGCACCACCTGGTGAGGTGCCTGTCCACCTAGCAGGGGCTCCGCAGTAACCCTGCTGGATGAATGAAGCAAGGGTTTTCTCCAAACGTGAGCTTGCGTCCTATCAGACAGGCACTGATCTGACCCCACACAGCTGTATTCCCATAGGGCTGCTCTAAAAAATAAAGCTCGGACATACACCGGGGCCGCAAGTACGGTGCAACCACGGTCGGGGGGGGGGGGGGGTAATTCCCACATGCAATCCAGGCAGCACCCAAAGGAACAGAAGATGCAAAAACCCCGGGCAAACAGCAAAGCGCCAGCCGGTGACAGTGATGAAGGTCTCTGTGACCATCCTTATGATTCTGTGGATCAAATATCCCCACCCC
This sequence comes from Lasiurus borealis, assembly GCA_004026805.1. NCBI lineage: Eukaryota > Metazoa > Chordata > Mammalia > Chiroptera > Vespertilionidae > Lasiurus > Lasiurus borealis. Next base: position 10,429 of record PVJN01060620.1, read on the forward strand.
GGCGGAGGAGGGAAGGTCTAACAGGCAGGAGAGGGGCAGACAGATGGAAGGAAGCGCGAGGAGGACAGCAGAGCGGGGGGGAGCAGCAGCGGGGAGAGCAGACAAACGCCGGGCGGCGGGGAGGAGGGGCTGCCGGCGCGGCTGGGAGGCGGCCGGACGGTACCTTTTGATGCACAGCCTGGAGGGCAGGTAGGCCCGGTAGCCGTCCGTGATGTACGGGTTGTCCTTGAGGGACACCGGGATCTGCTCGTAGGTGTAGAGGCGGATGCCGCGGGGCACCAGGACCGGCCAGTACTGGTAGCTGCCCAGCTCGATGTAATGCGCGCTCTTGAGCAGCTTCTGATGCATCCTCCCCGCTCGCCACCGCTCCCCGCGGGGAGCTCGCCCGGCCCCGCCTCCCCGGGGAGGGGTCTTCGCCGCCGCCGCCGCCGCCGCCGCCGCAGCCCCCGCCCCGGAGCCCGCGGAAGCTGCGCGAGGTCCTACGCCGCCGCCGCCGCCGCCGCCGCCGCCGCCGCCGCCGCCGAGGCCCGGCTGCGAGCGCACTGGACGCGGCCGACAGCGCCCGGGCGGTCCGGCGGAGGCCCCGCCCCTGACGTCATCACGCGGCGGAGGCCCCGCCCCTCGCCGGCGCCGGCCAGCTGGCTAGGGCCTTAGCACGTGGTTGTGCGGAGGGCGGGCTCCTTGAAAGGCACCGTGGGACGCGGCCAGTGTCTCCCCTTTTCGGTAAGAAGAGCACAGAACTGCACAGGGCAATACAAGTGTTTTTTTCTTTTCTTTCTTTTTTGTTTTTAGTGAGAAGCAATATCGCACAGGGCAATACAAGTGTTTTTTTCTTTTCTTTTTTTTTTAATGAGAAGCAATATTGCACAGGGCAATACAAGTGTTTTTTTCTTTTCTTTCTTTTTTGTTTTTAGTGAGAAGCAATATCGCACAGGGCAATACAAGTGTTTTTTTCTTTCTTTTTTTTAATGAGAAGCAATATTGCACAGGGCAATACAAGTGTTTTTTTCTTTTCTTTTTTTTTTTTTAATGAGAAGCAATATTGCACAGGGCAATACAAGTGTTTTTTTCTTTTCTTTTTTTTTTTTTAATGA
>PVJN01060621.1:0-11521 GCA_004026805.1 Lasiurus borealis
TCACTGTCTCCTCGTTTCCACTCAGGAAACTAAAATAGACGATCTTTTGAAACCCCAAGTCAGATCATACTTCTCCGGAACATTTCAATCATTTCCTCTTGCCCCTGGTAAAATCCAGGCCTCATCACAGCCTTCAAATCCCTCTATGATCTGGATATCCACTAATACCTTTGCCCTGATCTCCTACTGTGGGAACCCCTTTCACGTCCCGCGTGGTTCAGGGTTCCCGTTCAGGATTTGGGTTCTGGAGGAGGCCTCACACAAATGAAAAGAGAGACCAGAAAAGCATTAATTTGGCGATATTGGGGGACCAGGTGGGAGCCTTCCTTTAGTGGAAAGACTACCCATTTGCTCTGGCCTTTTTCTCCCTTTTATTAAGACTATGGGACACACCCATGACCTTTAGGCAGGAAATTCCAAGAACAGAAGTTTACATGAGACAAACAGGTAGAGGCTGCTTTAGCTAACAATGTTTCCACTAAACAGTGAGTGATGAGCTCTGACCTTTCAGAGCCATGAAGGTGGACCAGCCTTCTGGTCTCCTGTCTACATCTTTCTATTAGTGAGACCATGTTTGGTTTCCAGCATCCTACTTTTCCCTACCTGACACCTCACCCCACTCCAGCCACAGACAATTTTTCAAACAAGCTGAGAGCCCTTTGCCTGTTGCACTTCTCTCTCTCTGGAATGTTCTTTCCTCCTAGAGATATAAGTCTCAGTCCCCATAGCACATCTTATTACAGTGGTCATGCTGGCTTACTCCAGTCATTCTCTACCATCCCCTCCTCACTTTACTCTTTTTCATCCTTCTTTGGGGCCCACCTCACAACTTGCCCGTTGTGTTTGGTTTTTACTATATGTCTCCTCATTAACACCCAAGCTGGGTAAGAACAGAAACCCCATTTTTCTGACTGCTATATCCCAATAACCTAGAAAAATACTTGCTGTATTTATAGGTACTTTGTTTTATTTTAAAGAAACAGGGGAAGCCGGGACCAGTTTGGCTCAGTGGGTAGAGCGTCGGCCTGGGGACTGAGGGGTCCCGGGTTTGATTCCGGTTAAGGGCATGTACATTGGTTTCAGGCACATCTCCAATGGAGGGCGTGCAGGAGGCGGCTGATTGATGTCTCTCTCTCATCGATGTTTCTGGCTTTCTATCCCTTTCCCTTCTTCTCTGTGAAAAACCAATAAAATATATTAAAAAAAATAAAAACAGGGGAGAAAAGGTACTACTATTTGTAATACTTTAAACAATAAAAATATATAGTAAAAAAAGAAAAGTAAAAAATAAATAAAAATGAAAACAATATGCATGTACAGTAGGTACTTTCATTTTTAAATAAAAATGTTTACAGTTATTTTATTTATGTCATATTAGTTTTCATATGTAAAGATCCTCACACACAAAGAAGCTGACTGTCATGTTCCCATTAGGCCTCTTTGGTCCATTTACTAAGGAGGTTGTTAACACAGGGAGGGGGTTTGTGCAGTGAGGAGTGATCTGTGCACTTGCCAAGGTCTCCAGCACAGAGAATCCAGTGTGAGAAACTAAAGTGATAAGACCTACCTGCGTTCCTTTCCGCAGGCATTTTGCTCGCTGAGTCGCACACAGGACAGTCCAGGAGAGCTGTCATTTTCCTGGGCAAAAAAAAGAGCGATCTGATCAGATTCAGATCGGCTTTAATCCTGTTATCCACACCGGCTACCGGGTTTGCTCTTTACCAGAAAGTCCCCTCTAAATGGCCCATCAGTCCTGTGAAACGTTTCTGAAACACGATACTCGCTATCTTCCTGCCAAATTCCTGCTGACTGCTCACCAGCGCAGAATGTCAGCTTTTGTTATTCGAAGCACTAATGATGGATTTGAAATATTATTCTAACTTTTATTCCAGCATTCCCTAGGATGGCTTAACAGGTACAATATCTCAAGGCCTGTTAGCAGAAGAATCAGATTTTAATAGGGAACATGATCAAATCTAAATAGATCAAAATTGGGGGGAATTAGGTTGAGAAGGGTTCTTTTTTTATTTTTCAGATTCTAATCAAATTTAAAAAGTCATGTCTGCCTAAAAAAAAATGTTAAATTTTTTAATGCACAAGGGGGTGGTCCCACTGGTGAGGAATATATTTTTTTCCTCATTTGTTGAAATTTTACTCACTGATATCACGATTAATCATACACTTAATGAGAGGTCATTAAAAAGTGTTTAAAGTTTACAACTAAAGGAAGTCATTATTTTAAATTGCGCTCACTTTTCCACAAGGAAGAACCGTCTTTATGAGAACGTAGGCTGATCAGAAAATACACTAAAAAAGTAGAACGGATTAATGTCCTCTCTCTCTTCCATGGACCCATCCGTCTGTTCCTCTGAAGTCTGGTTTGAACTCATCTCTGTGCGCACTGTGCCTTGTTCAGTCACACATCTGATTCATTTCTAGGACAAAGTAGGACTGAACTGGGAGAGGAAGTGATATCTGTCACCGATCTCAAAACAAAAGCCTGCTCTCTGTAACCCCAGAATTCCAGAAAGTGTTTTTTGGAAATCTTGAAAAATCCGACATTATTCCCCAAAAGACAACAAAGAGGACAGAGGCATTGGAATAATGTTTTCATGCAGAGAAATTGGAAAGTGATACACTAGTACCTCTCCTCCTGCATGAATTACCCCATGAGCTGGTTGTTACACATGTTCACCTACCATGCTCGTAATATTTAAAATAAAGACTTTATTTTTGGAGCAGCGTTTAAGTTCATAGGGAAGTTGAGGAAAATGTACCAATATTTCCCATGTACTCCCTGCCTCCACCTATGCACAGTCTCCCTCCCACATCCATGTCTCCCACTAGAGTGGTACGTTTATTATGACTGAAGATGCGTGATAATCACCCAAAGTCTGCTGCTTACATTAGGGTTCCCTCTGGGTTTTGCACATTCTACGGGTTTGGACAAATAAATAATGACATGGGTCTACCACTGTGGTGGTGCTCTGCCTATTCATCTCCCCCTGCCGTCCCTGGCAACCACTGATCTGTTCACCGTGTCTACAGTTCAGACTTTTCTAGAACGCTGTGTAATTGGAATGGTGCAGGGAGTAGGCTTTGCAGATCGGCTTTTCACTTAGTAATGTGCACTGACGTGTCCTCCATGACTTTTCATGGTTAGCTCATTTCTTTCTATTTTATTTTATTTTTAAGTATATATTTTATTGATTTTTTTACAGAGAAGAAGAGAGAGGGATAGAGAGTTAGAAACATTGATGAGAGAGAAACATCGATCAGCTCCCTCCTGCAAACCCCCCACTGGAGATGTGCCTGCAACCAAGGTACATGCCCTTGACCGGGATCGAACCTGGGACCTTTCAGTCTGCAGGCCGACGCTCTATCCACTGGACCACACCGGTCTGACGGCTCATTTCTTTTTAGTGGGAATAGAATTTTTTGTGTACTCATTCACCTATTGAAGGACATCTTAGTTGCTTCCAAGTTTGAGCAGTTATAGATAGAGCTGCTATAAACATCCACGTACAGGTTTTTGTCTGGACGGACCTCAGCTTTCAACTCCTTTGTGTAAATACCAAGAAGCACATTTGCTGAATGAGTGTGTTTGGTTCTGTAAGAAGCCTCCCTCTACATATAAGAAAGCTGCAGCTCAGCGTGGTTCAAGGGCCTTGTCAGTCACACAGCTAGGAAATGGCGAAGTCTGGCCTCCGATCCCTCCCTCCCTCATTCTCCTTTTCCACTTCATTTTACTGTTCGAAGCTAAGTGTTTTACAAGGTAGAACACTGAAATAGTCATAATTATAAAAAAAAATACGGCTACATTATCCACAAACGCTATAACATATATGACAGTAATATATGCTTGTAAAATGCACGTTTTGATATTTTTACAGCTGCCGTAAAGTCTACAACAGAGTATCCTCAGACCGCAGGGAGGAAGTCTCTGACTATGTGAAAATGCGAAGAAGGTCTGCGCCCCTCGGCAGAACGTTGAGTAATAATAAAAGTATATCACCGTGTTCGGTAGAGAGAGGGCGAGATGTTTTCTGCGGTCATGTTTTCCAACTTTTATGTGTATTTGCCGATCATTTTAATATCAACAGGGCGTATTTATATAGCCTAACGAAATAGCAACCAGATTCCTTGTTCCCAAGATGCCAGAAAAATATATATCTTCAAGGATGATAAGCAATAACAGAGAGGAGTGAATCAAAAATATGGAGCTTCTATCTGATTCCTGACCAAGATTTTAATTTTATTGCATAAATATGCCATAGCGACAGAATATAGGGTAGTGCCACCCACCCAAACCCAGGCGGGGACCGGCCTGCCAGCATTCCCATTAGAATCCTTGAAGGGGATTATGAGATTTTAAAGCACATGAAATTGGCATACAGGTTCTCAGCAAGATGTGTTTTGGTTAAAAAAAAAAAATTTTTTTTTTAAAGAGACCTAAATAGCGCCAGCTGGCTTTGATTAGAAGGTGTAGTAGATTGCCTGGCCGGCTTGGCTGAGTGCTTGAGTGTTGACCTATGAACCAGGAGGTCATGGTTCTATTCCTAGTCAGGGCACATGCCCAGGGTGTAGGCTTGATCCCCAGTGTGGGGTGTCCAGGAGGTGGCCAATTGGTGATTCTCACTCATCATGAATGTTACTGTCTCTCTTTCCCTCTCTGAAATCAGTAAGAAGATACTTGGGGGAAAAAGAAGGTGCGTAGCATCCAGATTCTGGGGAACCACTGGGTCCCCTGATGTCAGCAGCACGCCTCTTCTGGTCTTGGGGGCACTGCGGTGCAGCCTGGGACAATGCCAAAGGGGGAGGTGGTTTTATTTACAGGGGCAGCGAGGAAGGTGCCGTATCCCAAGGTGTCAGACTACCGCAGAAACTGCCCACGCAGAAACAACCACCCAGTCTTCCCTTACGTCACTCTGCTTCTCCCTTTAGAACGCACAGAGCTGTCATGGGTGCGAGGGAGGAGGGCATGCCAGTGGGAGAGAGGCTTGGAGCCATCCTGCCTGGGTCTGAATCCCAACTCTGCCCAATCCTGAGCTTTGGGACCAAAGCAGGCTACTCACCCTCTCTGCCTCCGCCTCCCTCCTTGTGAAATGAGACTCGTGATAACGCCTGCCATAGGGTTTTGAGGATGTCATGATTTGCTACAGGTAAATACGTCGTACAAACTGCAGACACTCATTAAATGTTGAAAACTAAGCAAAATACCCACTGTGTTTACATACATTATGGATAAGTATACCTGCCTTTAAATTGGGCAGGAAGAAGTATTAAATTCATGTGTGTGTGTGTGTGTGTGTGTGTGTGTGTATTTATTTTTCTCCCCAAATTACAAATGTTGCAAAAATGTTCATAACTCTAAATGAAAATGTCTTTATAAAGACTATAATAAAAACTATATATTTCTCTGTACGTATTTGTTGGAATTTTTAATATTGTAGTGAAAGATGCTACGTGTCAGAAGGTATGCAACTTCTCAATGTACAGGGTCAGGACCATTTCAACAAATAGACATTATGGTCCATTTCTATGGCAACGTTGCCCAGTAAAAACATAATGCACGTCACATATGTACCATCCAATTTCCTAATAGTTTCTAAAAAGTTTAAGAAAAACAAATGGAATTACTTTATAATACTATATACTATGACAATGTATCAAAATGTTATTTCCAAGGGTAATAAGTATAAAAATGATTGAGAAACTTTATATCCTTTCTGTACTAATTCATTTAAATCCCGTGTATATTTCATATTTATAGCATACTTTAATCCACACAAGCCATATTCCAAGTGCTCAACACCCATATGTGGGTAGAGTCTGCCATATTGAACAGTATGGGTCTAGAGACTATACAATTTCAAAGGTCTAACATTTTAAAATATATTGGATCTGAAATATTAAAATCATACAAAAATTAAATTTAATAAAGGTTCCTGCTCCAGGTTAGGAATTAGCTGTTTCTACAGATTAAATTCAGGTCAGAAAAAAAAATAAGCACCAGAGATAATAATCTAATAATCTAGACACTAAGATAAATTATGGTGAATCATTGCTTTTGGATCACATCAATGGACCAAGAACAGGAAGTAGATGCATATTGATAGTTACTACACAATTCTAACAACATAGCATTTCTATACTTTTTCATTCTAAGATTATATCTCCATTCCTCTTTCTATGAAAATCTTACTTTTTTGAGAAAATAAACAAAAGTACTTTTCCAACAATCTTTAAATGTTTTTTTTTTTTTTAAAGAAAAACGCCAATAACCATCCAAACAATAAGACTACTGAATGAAGTTCAAGGTTTCCTCCGTAGTTATTTCTGTCCTTAAAATGCACCTCGCTAGATAGTGATATCAAGGTGGGGGGGCATCTGGCCCATGGGAGGAATGTCTTTGTTAGCATTGTTAGAACTACAAAGCCACAAAAAGTAGATGCAGTGTTAGTCACTCTCATTATTGTTTCTAGTGTTTTCTGAGGCCATGCACCATCCTTGCCTGAATGCAGGACATCTCACTTTCACAGTTGCCATGTCTCGTCCTCTCCTCCCCCCTCCCCAGGTCCCAGTTACCAGGTATACACTGTCAAATTCCTTTCTTCTGGAGTCATTCACAAATTCCCAACCAGTTTTGCTCTCTGAGAGCTTCTGCAGAGAGTTCTTTCAATAGTTTCAGTTTCATGTCAATGGCCAGCCATTGGCAACTGCGCAGCTGACAGTTTGTGACTGTCACTTAGAAGGTGACTGCGTTAAGCTACCAGTCCCCATGGTCCAGATCAGCTCACAGAAGAGGGCGGAGCCCTCAAACCCTCCCCTCCCCCCAGCCCACCTTCAGAGGATGGGAACACTGGAGCAGCTCAGTATCCAACATTTCATACACTGAGTTTCACTTCGCCACCATCTGGTGGATCTACAATGAGATAATGTATATTTATAAGTGCAAGATTTATATATTTCAGTTCTGGCTGGCGCACAGAAAAGGGAAAAAAATCTGCTTCTTACTATTTAATTTCTACTGATATTAGAACCTTCCTATTTTCATATATTCAAATACAGAGCTACTTTCCTAAGTCTGCTTCGGATACTAAAGCTTTTGCATTCATCTTGCTTGCTTTTCAAAACCATGGACTTTTTTTTTTCTTCACACTCTGCAACATTCCTCACCAACACAATATTCATGCTAATGCATTGTTATAACAAAGTTCGTAGAAGAGAGATCCAAGTGATTTCATAGTCAGAGTTAGATTAGCAAAGAGCCGAGTGTAAATACAGGCTCTGAAAGTCTTTACCCAAATCCTCTTTTGACTCTTTTGAGAGTAGATGTGATTTTAATTTATGTAACATACCCACTATATATAAAAATTATATAAATATATGTATATATGTGAATCTTTATTTCAATTAAAGATAGCCCTAGCAAGGATCTCGAATTTTCCAGCAGACTTACTATTACGCTCCTTAAATTCATACTTCTGAATTCTAATTTTAAAAGAAAGAGTCTATCAAGATAAAAAATTTTACGAGAATTTTATACATATCGTATACTTAGTGGTTGCTGCTAAAACTAATTCAGTTTTTTTCTATTCGGGACACACTTCATTATAATATATTTCAATTGTAAGTCTATATTTTGCGACACATTAATATAGAACCTGAGACATCTAGTTTTGAAATAGAAATCCGTTTCCATCACGGAATCAAAATAGGCCTTGCCCAGCGGCCTACTTCTGCTGTTTGTCGTCATTGCAGTTAACTCTACAGAGAACAAACAAACAAACCACAAGACAATATCATTCGAATTCAAGGCCAAGTATTCATTTTTGCCGTTTAGGGTACAGTGTATTTTCCTCAACTTGTGATATTTAAAAACAAGGATGATTCCTTAATAAGAAGGGAGGGAGAGATGACTAGACTTCATTCTAGACCATGGCTTTTGCTCATGGTAAACATTTAAACATTTTTCTTGCCAAAACCGATTTTGCTCAGTGGTTAGAGCATTGGCCTGCGGACTGAAAGGTCCCAGGTTTGATTCCGGTCAAGGGCATGTACATTGGTTGCGGGCGCATCCCCAGTAGGGGGTGTGCAGGAGGCGGCTGATCGATGTCTCTCTCTCATTGATGTTTCTCACTCTCTATACCTCTCCCTTCCTCTCTGTAAAAAATCAACAAAATATATTTAAAAAACAAACAAACAAACATTTTTTCTTCCTTTCTGCCTTATTCTCCCAGTTTTTCCTTAGCCTGGGGTCTGCTTCTTTCTTTTCACCCCAAGTTATGTGTGTTGTTGTTACTTTAAATCTAGTGGGGGTCAGATGAAAGATACACTAATTTAAATATGGTTTTTAGCCTTGAACAATACCTATATAATTTCGTCTTCTTTTGCTGGCTAGAAACAGCTCAATACCTGCTAGCAAGATAACCACAGACAAACTCTTTCCATTTGATAATGTTACCAACTGCAACTTTAAGATTTCCATTGAGTATTTTCTAACAGTTTCATTATTGACACCCTACAGCTGAAAGGGAATAAAAGGACAGAAGGCAGAGGAAAAAAAGAGAGAGCCATAGATCTTGGCGCATTTCACACAATATAAAAAGTTGTCCATTAGTGGGGGGAGGGGTTGATAGACCCTCCCCCTCCAACACACAGACACAATGACCTCTCTGCAAATCGTAAAATTGCAACGATAAATTAATGTAAACTTCTCAGAACGTCACCGGATTACAGTCCCTCTCACAATGCTTTTGATTGTCCATTTTCAGAGAGTTTGAGAGAAGCAGGGTTACATCCTTGAGGCCTTTCACTTTGTGGTTAGAGAGTAATAAACACATCCAGCCGATGGTGGAGGCCCCGAGAGAAACCAGGGAGCAGACGAGTCCCAGAGCAGACTATGAAGGAGACATGATGATGGAAGCAGAATGGGGGGGCGATTCCTGATGATTCAGACCTTAAATCAGAGCCAAGGACTGGGTCATCTCCGGACACTGGGGAGAGGGGCTGCTTGGAGAACGGGAACTCCAAGATCAGTGAATGTGGCAGTTCCACTGTGGGGTCTCTGATGGAACATTTCCCAAACAAGGAGCACCTCCTTCATGCCTTTAGAGCCCACTCACATTTGGCCAATGGCGGAGACCCAACAAACGCAGACAGGACTGGAGTTAATAGCCTGCTCGGGTCTTGCACCAGCAGACAACACCCTTGCTGCCTCAGGGAAGTGACTCCAGCAGTCCTGTCCCTGCAGAGCTGTGGCATCCAGCAGCTCCCCCAGCTCCCCAGAGACCAACCTCCAACCCCCAGTGGAAGGAGGCAGGGCTGCCCCGGTGGAGACACATGGATGCGCATCTTCAGGCTGGGAGCCCACGTGTAGGAAGGTCTGTGGGTGTCAGCAGGGGAATGCATGAACAGATACAGTGGTACCTCGAGATACGAGTTTAATTTGTTCCATAACCTTGAGGCGTGGGAAACTATGAGACGCTCAAGTCGCGGTAAACTGGTGGGTCATGTGCAGCCGGCCGATCCGCGCGATGACTCCTATCTCAAATGTTGCTCGTATTTCAAAGCAAAGATCGCTCGCTCGACAGCTCGTATCTCAAAAATCTCGTATGTTAAGGCACTCGTATCTCGAGGTACCACTGTACAGGAAGTCCTGCAGGGCTCCATCATGTATCATCTATTACTTTGCCTCCAGGGTCTGAAGTTCTTGTACAGCTATGGCCTTTCACTGGCCACAAGAGCTGTACGTTAGAGAACAGGAGTTCTCCATTTTTTCCAGCAGACCTACTTAATGCTTCTTAAAGTCACACTTCTACATGCTAATTAGAACAGAAAGAAAACCTAGAGTCTCTCAAGATAAAATTTTGCCTGAATTTTATACATCTCATATACTCAGTGGTTGCTGCTAAAAGTAATTCAGATTTTCCGGGCTACTGTGGTACACATGCAAACATTTTGGTAATCTCTTTGCTGAAAGACTTATAACTTAATGTGAGTATTTAGCATTTTTACAAGTTTTTTTTTTATGAAATGATTTTGAGCTGTAGCATGATAGGTAGTCTACCATATGGACATGAAACAGTTCATTGAATATTCTAGATTTGGAATTGTAAGATGGTTTCTATTTTCTTTTTCAAATTTAAATGGTGCCACTACAAATGTATTTGTAGAGATACCTTTGTGTAAATCCCTAATAATTTGACAGTTTGAATTTTTATAGAATTTCTTTCATTTTATCAAGTTTCTCAGTTCACAAACATCGAACTTTCCTTTTTTATTTTCTATATTTTAAAAATTCACCTTTTCTTTACTGAGCAGTATATTTTGCAAAAGCATACAAAGTAAAAAAAAGAGAAAAGAAAAAAAATTTACTGAATAATGCTCAGTTGCTTTATTCCATTCATTTCATCTATGACACTCAAGTCTATCTTCTCATCCACATTTGACACTGATAATTAAACCAATTTTAACAAATTTGAAGAAAATTTCCCCCCTCTGAAGACCTTTCTCATTTTTACCTAACAAAAGAGGTCACTCCTTCAAGTATCAAATTTAAACCTCAGCCACTCAGATACCATTAACAAAGAGAATTTCAAGTCCTCTCTTTGTTATTGTGACAATGCTCAGATATTTCAATACGTTTATATTCCTATTCACTGCCACCGAGACAAATGTATCTACTAGATGAATTGGTAGTCAGACCACAATATGAATGTAACTGTTCTACAAAAAGGAGACTTTTTTTTTTCTTTCTAAAACATTCTGGAAGTAAGTGAAATATTAAAATTCATGCCCAGATTTATTTTTTCCTCATAAAACTGTCAACGTTCCTTACCTTAAAAGTAAACGATGTGATACCAAAAAATAAAAATAAAAAAAAGAGCTACATAAAGAAGCACCCAGCCAAGCATTCTGAACTGGAACAACACGGAGCTTTTTATATATGGCCACAAGTTGCCTAGCTGACAGAGTTCTACCATGTCCCGCGCCATGAAGAGATACGAATTAGCTCTCCCAACAGTTTTGTGAGGGAGATTGTTGTCATAGGTGAAGTCACTGGGGCTTAGAAATCCTCAGAGGTCTGCCCAGGATCACATAACATGCAAGCTGCAGACATCCGTAGGGCTACAGAACCAGTGTATGTGCAACATACCCACTGCTTTCCAACACAAAACTCTCGTATGAATGCAGGACAGTTGGCTCGTGAGAGTAGAAATTGTCTGATACACCGCATGGCCCCGGGTCTCCTGAGTGAAAGGCCTGGGAAGGTAAGTGTAATTATTCATACAGAATTCACACAGTCCCAAGTTAAACTGAAATTAATTAAATTAGAAACTATTGAGCATGTGTATGTCTAATAGTCTCTCAATTCGTGTCCTGGGTAGAAGCAAATGATATTTTATTAAAAGATTGCCTTGAATTACATTGCAAAAAAACAACAACAAACCCCTTTTGGAATTTAAACTAAGACTTGACTATGACAGGTAGGGCAGGGGAGAAATCCAGAAAGAAA
>PVJN01060622.1:0-11520 GCA_004026805.1 Lasiurus borealis
CCCATTCTCTCCAACTGCATGGATCCCTCAGCTGGAAGGTCCAACAGCCAATTGGTTTTCATGTAATTGTTCTCTGACTAGCAAGAGACTCCCCTTCTTGAGGCACTGGCTAACCCTGGCCTGTGACACCACACCCCGACTTTCTCTCCAGGACCAAGGTAGCTCCTTCAGTCTCCGCGGCTGCTCCTCGTTCCTCTAAACACTGCGGACTCCAAGCACTCGCCCTCTCCTCTCCACCCTCAGTCCCTACCTTCACAGCTGCCATTACTTAGCCACTGAATGAAAGCACCGAGGGCCCCCCAAACCACCTGCAGATTCCACCACCCACCGTCAGAAATATTCAGAGAAGAAAGTTACACTCCCTCCCCCCACCACCACCCCGCTGTCCCCCTATAACCCTCTATGGCTCTGCCATGCCCTCTCCCCTAAAACTACTTCTCTTTGTAAGGAAATCTGGGGAGGCCCCGGGTTACAGGCTTCCAGAGCCTCGGCAATGTCACGGTCAAGCAGAGCCCATCACCGGGAGAGCGGCCAGTGCCTGTCAGGGAGACGGCCGCTCTGGCCCTCCAGGCGGGGCACCTGCTCGGCACACATCAGGGCACAGGGCTCTACGAGGACAGACCTGTCCCCACTGTGACCACAAACCCACCCCCCGCTCTGCCAGGCGCCCACTCACCGGGGTCTGTCTCAGATAAACCGGAACGAACCCCGCTCGCTTCCAGAACCTGCAAAGACGCCGAGAGAGCAGGTCACTGTGTGCCTCTGGGGGCAGCCGACAGACCACGCTGGGAAGGTCCGGGAGGGCAGGGAGCCGACGCACGTCCGACAAGCACCCAGGCGCACAGCCCACAGAACTCGCATTCTCAGACACCAAGGCGGGGGGGGAAGGGGGGGAATGGGGTGAGGGGATAAGACAGGCAAACCCTTACTTGAGGAGCCTGGGGGTCAAGCCGTAGGACACTCCCAGGTAATCCAGGCGCTCCGCGGGCCTCTCGTTCAGTTTGAACAGCAAGGGAGGCAGGTCCTTCCGGGGGGTGACGACCTCTTCCAACAAGCTGACGGCCTGGAGCAGGGAACAGCCCACCGGCCGCGGGAAGCAAGGTCAGGGTCAGGGACCTCCCCAAGCACCGCATCGGGGCCTACACTGAGCGGGAACAGCAGGACGGGCTGCTGGTTTGTTCCCGAGGTTCACAAAACACAGGAGCACCAGCGAGGCCAGGCTCACTCCTGGCACACCGACCCGTAAGCATGAACTGCTCGCATGCAGAGAGCCACATGGTCTAGACACGCCAGCAGGTTCCCAGACAGGTTAAAGTCCCAGAGGTGGGGGTGAAGGTCCAGGCCTGTCACTGGGAAGTGACAAACCTCTGAGCCTGACCAATAAGTATAAACCCTTCCCCACACCCTCAACGGGCACAATGTGTGCAGAAAGCGTCCGTTCTGTGTTACACACGCTCCCCGAGGACAGACTCCGAGGCCGGGCCTAGGACTGAGACCGGGGAGGGGCGGTTTGAAGCTGAACCTGCATCAGCATCACCTGGGAGCTGGTTAAGACCACGTGACTGGGCCTCGCCCGAGCGTGGGACTAGCATTTGCCTTTTTAACAAGTTTCCAGCTGATGCTCATGATGCTGATGTGAGGATCTCACCTGTTAGGCTCAAGCAGGCACGAAGCTCTCTGTACCCGCCACTACGCACCGGGCCCCGGCCACTAACTAGCCTCGGTGATGCTCCTGCAGACCAGGAAGGCCCTCCAGGAGCCAGTCCAGCCCAGAGCCGTTTACCTCGCTGCTGACCGTGTGGATTTCTTGCGCCGTCTCCACGACCTTCTCCTCCAGACACGGGAACCTGCCTTCGTAGTACATCTGCAGCAGCTGCAGCGCGCGGCTGCCGTAGCCCATCTGTGAGCAGCACGGGGAACGGGCAGGGAAATGATGTTCTAGTCCGGCAGTCGCCAGCCTGTGGGACCTCGCGGGCCACCGTGGCCTGCTGACCACCAGTTGGCGACCGCTGGTCTATAGCCCACCCACAGCAGCCCATTAGCATCTGAGCGGGAGGAAGGTGGCTGGGATTTCTGGTCCACAGTCAGCAAGCCCAAACCTGAGGTCTCTCCAACTAACGCTTCAGTGGGGTTTCTAAGAGACAGGAGGTGATTACAAAAAATCTGGTTCTCTCCGAAACCGGTTTGGTTCAGTGAATAGAGCATCGGCCGTGGACTGAAAGGTCCCGGGTTCGATTCCGGTTAAGGGCACATCCCCAGTGGGGGGCATGCAGGAGGCGGCTGATCGATGTCTTCTCTCATTGATGTTTCTAGCTCTCTATCCCTCTCCTTTCCTCTCTGTAAAAAATCAATAAAATATATTTTTTTTAAAAAATCTGGCTCTCGGATCCCCTCTCCTCACAACAAAGGAAGAGTGAGCACATACAATCATCCTGTCCGTCAGCCCCCGGCCCCTGACCGACACACTCCACAGCAGCGCAGAGCCTGAACTGCGTCCTCCTCAATCAGATTCCCATATGCCTGCCCTCACAAGCCCGCAGCACAGCTGCTGAGAGGATGGAGGACACGTTACCCCCTGATAATCCGGGTGCACAGCGATGCGAACCACCCTTCCACCGGAAAGGCCCCCGAAGTCTGGATCCTGGAACTGTGTGGAGACACGAGCCAGCAAATGAGCGACACAACACACCCTCCGACAGGCCGGCTTCACTCTCACCGCAGGCCTGGAGGGGGGGGGGGGCACATCACCTGCTCGGACACTGTCCACGGAATCAGGTCTCCTGAGGCTTTCTTGCCTCGAGACAGGCTGTTCAGGATGGACTGGCGAGAAATCTCTCCCTCCAGGCACACCTGCGGGGGGAGAGGGCGCTGCAGACAGGGAGGCCGGCCCCAGCCCCAGCCTCGCACCGAACAGCATCAACGTCCCCTAGTCTCTAGCGAGGCCAGTGATTCCACCGCAGGCCCGGCCTGACCCTGTAACTGACGCACCATTTCCAATGGAAGCTTCATCGCCACCCCCGTGGGCACCTGACACGGTCACTAACCAGGCAGGGTACTGACATCTCCCCGGTGCGCATGTGCACACGGCCACTAAGACACAGCCACGCAGCTCTGCACAGAAGAGTGCAAATTCACCGTGACTCAGGTACCGGCAGGATGGTCAAACGTAACATGGTATGTATGTATAATGAAATACAGCCGAAACTGGTGCTCAGTGGATAGAGTGTCGGCCTGCGGTCTGGAAGGTCACGGGTTTGATTCCAGTCAAGGGCACATCCCCATTGGGGAGTGTGCAGGAAGCAGCTGATCGATATCTCTCTCTCATTGATGTTTCTGACTCTCTATCCCTCTCCCTTCCTCTCTGTAAAAAAAAATCAATAAAAAATATATATATATAAAAGAAATACAATGCAGCCTTTAGAAAGTATACCAATTATAAATATTAGACAGGCTCGCTGCAAGAAAGAAAAAAAAGGCAGATTACCAAGCACTAGGATCCCATGCTGATGAACAGGAAAACAGTATGGAAATGCATAAGCACATACCAGGCATTAAAAACACCATTTCCCCAGTCTGTCTCCTGTGTGCGTGCCATGTACCATGTACTGCTTGGGTAACAAAGGAGGAAAACGAGTCTGTCCTCAGAGGAGCCGATGCTGTCCTTCACCCGCCCGTGAACCGCGGGGCCGTGGGCTCTGTGCGAGGTGCTTTCTTCCGATGCACCCTCGTCGCCTGCCTGATACACCCAGCAACCAACAGCTTCCACCACGGTTACTGGGCCACGAACCCCCGCCACCTAAGTGGATCCCCGATTCAACGCCCCCGGGACACCTCCGTTTCTGTACCTGGATGACGGCAAGCACCTCGGGAAGGGCGTTCTGGGTGGGGGGCACGGGGGGCAGGAGGCAGAAGAGGTGGTGCGCAGGCGCGTCGGAGAGCATCTGGAGGTCGTTGGGGGAGTTCTGTGGGCAAAACTCGCGTCAGGGGGAACCGCCCCTCTGCGTCCCCTTTATCGGAATCAGCGGCTTCCCCAGGCCCGTGCCCGCCAAGCCCACGGTGCCCTCCGGGTATGCTGGCAGCCAGCCCCACACCCTGGGCAATGACCGAGCGGGACTCAGTCCCCAGTGTTTGCTGTCACCTCCTGTGAGTGCTGAGGCTGCAGGGGGACGAAGAACTGCTTAGCTGGCACTGTCTGTTTCTCAACTGAGAGAGCCTGGCACCACTTCTAGCCACCTCTTCAGCCTTCCATTAAGGGGGTTCACGGAAATGCTACCTACACACCCCAAAAACATCCTTGCCAACATGCCCTTCAGTTGTATGACATTGAAATAGCCCAACTCCTCACTCACTGCTCCTTAAGAATAGCCCAGGGGTATACAAGACCGGTCTCAGGTCAAACCAGCAGGTCCCAAGTGCTATGTCATCTGAGCCTGTCAGCTTAGCAGACAGGCAAGAAACAGAAATACAGTGGTACCTCGAGATACGAGTGCCCTAACATACGAGATTTTTGAGATACGAGCCGTCGAGCGAGCAATTTTTGCTTTGAAATACGAGCAACATTTGAGATAGGAGTAATCGCACGGATCGGCCGGCTGCACTGGACCCACCAGTTTACCGCGACTCGAGCGTCTCATAGTTTCCCACGCCTCAAGGTTATGGAACGAATTAAACTCGTATCTCGAGGTACCACTGTACCCCTCCTTAAAATGGGCAGTGCTTCCACCTCTCCAGCTCAACAGCTGTGGGCGATGAACCTTCAGCAAGCACTGGCCCTGCCAGTTCAGTCCGGTGGAATGGTCCCCTGAGCCACTCCACGGGGTAACAGAAGACGTGAAAAGCCAGGGGAGGGGACGGTCAGGACGGAAGTTCACCCCTGGGCTGGCGGCAGCTACCTTATAGTGAGAAGCCACGTAGAGGGCCATCAGCCGCTGCAGGAAGACTTCAGAGGCCTTGTGGTAGCAGAAGAGCGTGTCTCTGTTAACGTAGTAGCTGGGGCTGGAGTTAAGGAACAAAAACAAAGCAAAGAGAGCCCCAAGGCGGCCATCCCACTTCTGAGGGCCCCCTGGAAGGAGGAACCCCGTGTCCTGAGCAGAAGCACGTTCGGGCAGGGAACCGGGAAACTGAGTGTTCCCTAGAGCAGCAGCCATGAAACCAGGGTCCCAAACTGTGTGGTTCTCTCCTGGCCCCTCCCCTCCGCACAGGGCCCGGGAGGATACAGCTCGCAGGCTTCCGGCAGGGGACAGCCGGACACGATCCGAGTGATGTTGAGGCAGTCCAGGCACAGCAGGTCGTTCAGCCACTTCTCCACCGCATCCCCCGGGGCGTATCGGATGGACTCCTGCAGGGAAACCTCGTGCAGGGTTCGCGCTGCTCCCCGAAAACACACACACAGGGAGGAACATTGATTACACACGCTTTGTCTAAACGAGCGGGGCAGATGTTCTGCTTTATCTTTGTCACCGCGCACGCGCCCACGTCGGTGCGCCCAGAGAATGGGAACTGGGAGATTTTAAGCTTTTCTGGGGGGTGTGCAGCTCGCCGTGCATAGTCCCAAAGGCTTCCGCTCAATGTAGCTGCGCCCCGAGATAGGGATAAACAAGGGCCCTGCCCCAGAAGGCCCGCCCGGCCCCCATCTGGCCACGCTGTGGAGAAAAGCAGCCCCAGCCGTGGAGAGTGAGCCTGATGGTGGGAGGGCTGGTACCCCCACGGCATCACGAGGGGAAGGCCCGGAAGTGAAAAGGACCTGTCGTGGGCCGCAGGGCGCTCGGGCTGCAGTACCTGAGGCCAGCCTGGCCGTGGCCGTGGTCTTATTCTCCGCCGTGGTGCTGACCTGGCTCTGCGCGCTCTGCTGGCGGAGCTGCTGGATGAGCTTGAGGGACAGTGAGCGGCCAGTGCCCTCGTAGCTGGGAGCGAAAGCAAAGGCCTCAGGCACAAGCCTGGATCCCTTCTCCGGGGGGAACGAGAACCCCTTCCTTACATCCTGCGGAAACAGCGGACTCCTGCTCCCCAAGGACGGCCCTGCTCACCTCGGAACTTCCTGGACAGCACGGGCACCCGAGGAGGCAGGGGCACAGCGGCTCGCCTGGAGCCAGCCTGGCCTCCAGGCCTGGCACATCTGCTAGTACTCGGGGCGGGAATTCAACCTGTCAGCCTGGTCCTCACAACGGGACTATTCCACACACCACACAGGACAGTGTGTGGACTAAATCAGGACTGAAAAGCTATGTGACGAAAGCCTTCAGCACCATGAGACCGGAAGACTGTGAAATGGCCAATGACTCAGGGCTGCTGTTAGAAGCACCAGCTTGAAGGAACGAACGAACAGGGAACATCCAGGCTGGAAAAACCAAGATTAAACAAACCCACTGCCCCAGTAACTCTTCTAATTACTACTTTTACCGAAACGGTGACATACAACAACTTGGAGAAAAATCATTGATAATCTGATCACAGAACCAGCACTCACTAAGATGGCTATAATCAAAAAGGCGTATGCCAGGTGCTGGCAAGGATACGGAAAAATTGGAACCTTCATACACGGCTGGTGAGAGCGTAAAATGGTACAGCTGCTTTGGAAAACAGGCTGGCAATGCCTCACATGGTTAAACAGGAAGTTGCCATTTTCCTCAGTAACTCCACTCCTGAGGTAGGTGCCCAGGAAAACGGAAAACATGTCCACACAAAAACCTGCACACCGACAGTGAGAGCAGCATTATCCCTCACAGCCAAAAGACAGAAACAGCCCGACTGTCCATCCACAGATGGATGGAAGAACAAAATGTGTATAAACACACAACGGAATAGGATTTGGCCATAAAAAGGAATGAAATACTGATATAAACCACGCGGATGAACCTTAAAGCATTACGCTAAGTGAAAGAAGCCAGTAACAAAGACCACAGATTGTATGACGCCATTTCTAAGCCATGTCCAGAACACACAAATCTACAGATATAAAAAGTAGATCCGTGGCTCCCTAGAGCTGGGGAAGTGGGAAGGAGGGTTGGAGGTTGACAGCTAGAGGGCATGGAGTTTCTTTTTGGGCTAATGAAAATATTGTAATACTGACTGGTAATGTTTGCACAACTCTGTCAATACACTAAAAAACAACTGAATTATACACTTTAAATGGGTAAATTGTGTGGTATATAAATTATATCTCAACAAAGCTGTTATCAAAAAGAGTCAAGTCCACCATTTTATCTAAATATTTTCAGTGTAAGTAAAACAATCCCAATAATAAATCTATAATAGAATTATCTTTGCAAGATGTGACTAACATATCAAAATATTTCCAATAGTAAAACTATGTATTTACTGACCTGGAAAATTTCAGTTATAGGAAAAAGCAAATTAAAAACAACGTGGAAACTATGTTTATGTTCTTGTTCAAATGAAAAGGTAAAATAAATGCACAGAAAATGTACACCAAAACTCTAACAGACGCTACCTCTAGATGACCGCATCGCTGGTGATTTTCCTTTTTGCCTACCTGTTTTCCCTACATTTTCTATAGCAAACATGAACTAAGTATTTCAAAATTTTTAAAAAATCTTCTGAGCCTTTAGAAGCCCAGTGGCTTATGCTAACTGTAGTTACTTTAACACCACGTTTTGAAAGGACTCTAAGGTACAAGGCATTGGTATTGCCATCCATATACTTTTAAAAACTTGATCGGGCCTACAGATAAGAGGAGACACTCACACCCGAGTCCTTCAGACACGTGCGGCCCCTTTCAGGTCAGGCCAGAGGGGAGCTACTGCTGATTACTAAGAGGTCAGCTCCCATTTGCCCAGAGTCCTAGGAGACTTTGACCTTGGGAACAGACTTCCCACCCTGGCCACATTCGTTACGGGCCACTAATATGCAAGAACCCACAAGAGCGATGGCTGCACCCCCAGGTGCCTTACCCGTTAATGGTGGATGCCATGAACACCAGGTAGGGACCCAGGAGGCTTTTCACCAGCGGGAGGGGGATGGCGGCAGCTTCATCGATCACAACCAGCTCAGCCTGGCCCAGCTTCACGGCGTCTGCGGGATGGATGTACTGGGGGAAAGAAAGACACGTTCATGTCATTCGCTTGGCCACCTGGTGTCCCAGCAGGGGTCGCTGGTGAGGCATCAGGAAGGCCTCTCTTCCTCTCTCCCCCTTCCTTACCATTCCCTTCTTTCATTCCTCTTTCTCACGTGTCCTTGGCCAGGCAAAAACATAGCGGGCTTGGAATCAGATACCTGCATCCAAACAGTGCGATGCCCAATTGTATGGTCCCAGACATGCCACTTACAGGCAGCCTGATTCTCCTTTAAATGTACCTATCTGACGGCTGCTTGAGAGGAAAATCGGGAAAATCGGGAAAATTGGTGTCTGGCCTCGGGTGTTAGACGGGGCCTCCCTTTCCTGTCCCTTCTGTTTCTCAAGCTTCCCCAAAGCCTTTCTCTGCTCAATGAGCTAGAGGCCCAGCTTGGCCCTAGCGGTGGCCAATGGGAGGATGTTGATTTCTCGAGCCCCCACTCTGTGCTGGGCCCCGTGCGCCAGGCAGATACCATCATCATAAAGGCCCGTCTCCTTGCACTGGCAGGATACTTCTAAGACTTATCCCTGTCCTCACACACACACACCTTTACACATTTATTTATATTATTAGCGTGGCCTCCTAATGCCACCAACTTGCCATAAGCTTCACCTCCTTCCTTCAGTCTCATCAGGGTTCCCTGCTATTTTTAGTTTGCTAAAGGGCATAAGGAGAGAAAGCTGCACAACCAATGAACATAAACAAAGGCCCGCGGCCTCACTGGTGAGCAGGGCGATGCTGAAGACAACAGGAGATCCCCCTCCACAGGCGCAGGTACACTTAAACAGCTGTAAACACCTAGTGTCTGTGAGCATTGGGGAAACAACAACTAAACAAAAAATAAATAAAATAAAAATTCTCGGGCCCCTGGCCCGTTTGGCTCAGTGGATAGAGCGTCAGCCTGCAGACTAAAGGGTCCCGGGTTCAATTCCCATCAAGGGCACATGCCCAGGTTGCAGGCTCGATCCCCAGTGGGGGGCCTGCTGCAGGCAACCGATCAATGATTCTCTCTCATCATTGATGTTTCTATCTTTGTCTGCCTTCCCTTTTTCTCTGAAATCAATAAAAAAAATTTTTTCTTAAAAAGTCTGGTGTGAGGGAAGGTAAATTTAAAGAAGAATTTGGCAAAATCCAAGAAAGCTGGAAAGCTACATATCCCTCAAAACCCAACAATTCCACTTCTAGAAACATAAATAAACTGCAGTGTATACACACAGTGCTTAACATCAACCAGATCTACAAGCTTCAATCTAGACAAATCTTAAAAACAAACGTTGAGTAAAAAAAGGCAAGCTGAAAAAGGACCAACTATAGCATGTTATCATTTATGGATACATAATTATGTAGCAAAGTATAAACACATGAATTGAAAGGAAACACTCCAATCTCAGAATAGAGTTTCTCTGTGGCGAGACAGAAGGGAATGGGAGGGGAAGGAGTACAAGAGGGACGTCGACTATGTCTGTGAAGTTTTAGATCTTTAAGACAAAAATATAAATGGCTTTTAAAATATGAAACAAACATAGCAAACAGGAAACTGTCAGCATTTCTCAGGCCTGATTGCCGGGCGTCTGAGTGTGAGGCTGGTCTGTGTGTTTTTCTGTACGTCTGAGGTATTTCAAGGAACATTCCGTAACAGTTTGGCTCAAAGTCCACGGGTCAGGGAGGCAGTGACCCCACTCATTTCTAATAGCAGGATACACATCCCCAACAGGGCCCCACGTCTTAGATTCTTAAAGGCAGAAAGCAGTCCCCTCGAGGAGGCACAGCAGACTTCAATCTAATATTCCTTGTGGGTTGGTTTTGTGTTTTTTGGTGTTTTGTTTGTGTGGGGGTTTTTTGTGCGTGTTTTTTCCAATTTCTAGCACAAGGAAGGAGGCCTCAAAGGGATGTAAATGGAGCCTCATAAAAATCAGGTCACCAATTCTGAGTTTAAACTCCATTCCAGAGACAAAGGTCTCTGGTAACGCAAGAGGGTCTGTGATTAAAAACCCAAGGACCGGCTGAGCCAGGGCATTTCAGGGGAAGGTTTTCCTTCTTTGGTTTGGGTGTTTTCTTCAGTTTTAACAGGTCTCTACATTCTCAATGCATGCAGCCTGCACTCTACCCCAACATCAGTCTTTCCTCCTCTCAGCTGAAGCAATCAGGCGGAATAGGAAGAAATGTACAAAATAAGAGATTCTAGAAAGAGACCTTCTAAGAAAAAATTAAGATCCTTAGATAAAAGGCAGAAACACTTAACATCATTTATAATCTGGACTCTGATGAAAAGGCATGCCAGCCCTAGCTTGTTTGGCTTAGTGGATAGAGCATTGGCCTGTGGACCTGAGGGGTCCCAGGTTCGATTCCAGCCAAGGGCACATGCCTTGGTTGCGGGCGCGATCCTCAGGTGGGGGTGTGCAGGAGGCAGCTGGTCAATAGTTCTCTCTCATCATTGATGTTTCTATCTCCCTCTCCTTTCCTCTCTAAAATCAATAAAATATATATTTTTTTAAAAAAGGGCATGCCTCCTTCATAGGCATGGCTCCCTAAGAGGCAGAAAGGTCAAGGGCATACACTGCCAGGTTAGCCTTCCCGCTTCCCACCTACCAAACCCCAGCGATAACCAAAGAACCTCCTCCACTAGGGGCCTGTGGGCCTCCACCCCTTCTAGAAACCGGTCATACCGATGCTTCTCTACGATTTAACAAAACTGCGGCCTTTGGACAAGTGCCGACCATTCAGGTTTGCAAAGTCCTGGAGATCTATAGAGCTTTCAGTGAAACCATTTAAAAGGGAAAATAGGCCACTCACTAAGACTGAGTCCATTTTTGCAAAGTTCTTTTCCTTTGAAATGGTGAGGTTACTATCCCTTACTAACACACCATTTCAAAGTCCGCTGTAACTGAGCAAAATTAGAACTGTTGTCAGAACAACTGTACTTCTTTTAGCAGATCAGCATCCTCTCCATCCCACTTACTCCATTTTCATAGGTCAAAACTGCAACTTCCCAATCTGGCTGCATACATGTTAGTTTGTGTGAATGTTTTTCTTTAGGAGAGGCTGAAAGTCTGGAACAGGTTTATCCTAAAACAACCACCGTCTAAAAGACATGCGATTACACTGGACATAAAGTGACTGGGCCAGAACACACCAGCGGGACACTCCCCGCCACAGGAGAGCTGGGCAGCGAGCCTCACCTGCACGGTCTGCCTGTGTTCTCGGAACACATTCACTCTGATCACCGCTTTGTTGAATTCGGGATTTAAAGACTGAATAATCTCATAATCCAGATGCTCCTGATGATTAAAAGTGAAACCAGTGACAAGCGTCAGAAACAAGCATGCGTTCTGAAGACTTCCCCTGGATTTAAACTCAGCCCTCCACCCCAAGTAACTCTTATCCGGACTTCCTACCTGATACTGTAGAGCGTCAAACCCTTTAAATACAAACTCGAACAGAGTGTGCA